>JAATLQ010032259.1:0-13599 GCA_013421005.1 Heliconius erato x Heliconius himera | reverse complement strand
AAAGGAACATACTGTAGCTGGACATTTAAAACGTACGCGTAATTACAAATACGCGTCTTTTATCAACCTACCTCACAATGACACTTGTTGATATTTTATAATTTTTTATGTGTTAAAATTATCTGTAATTTGTATGCTTTTTGTTTTCTTTAATTTTATATACTAAGGAATGTGCAGTGGTCACACAAGCCTAATCGGGCTTAAGACCGCGAAGAAAATTATTGTTTTATGTAATATGTAAAAAAAAAAAAAAAAAAAAAAAAAAAAGATACCAAATTTCGTAATTCTAGGTCAACTAGGTCAACTGTTCGTAATACGTGTTTTTGTTTTACGTTTGGCCATAACTTTTGTTAAGTAAATGTAAAAATACGATTTTTTGCGGAATTCATGAGGCTGTAGATCTGAGTATATGGTTTGAATTTCAACTCGACATCTTTAAGGGTTTCTGAGATAAAGCTCTTGGCAGACAAACAGACAAGTACGGAAACGGAACGAGACAGAAAGGTACGGAATCCTAAAAAGTAGTCGTCGTAGTTCAGCGTCTTACTGTAAAAGCGACGATTGTGGTTTTAATTCTCGCTTGCCATATTGAGCGGTCTGATGACAAGAGTTGATTTTCGCCACTCAACATGCAATTCCTCCTCCTTCTCCTCCTCCTTTCCTATAAAATTAGTCGACATTGACAAAAAACCAAAAGAATTGAACTAGCTATCACCTGCTTTATCAACAAAACTATTACATATATATATCCAGTTAGTTATTCAAAACCAAATAAACTACAGCCGCATAATTTCACAACAACACATCTCATCTAATAAAGCCTGAAGCTAAAACTTCTCACAATGGAATCCTGTATCCCGCATTTTATCTTCTAATTACCGTCAAACTAGGAATTATATTTAGCAAAAACATTTACTGTATCAAACGCTGGATAGGAACCTACAGTATCCGCAACTCGCAAACGTCATAATTATAAAAACGATGCCCTGAGGGCGAGGGTCTAGTTCCATATAAAATACCGGTACACGTTACTTTGTAACCCCTTTTCTTAGGCTTGTATCAGACTTTCGATTAGACTGGATATTCTAATTAAATTTATTGGTGTATCACCTGGAGCTAACTCATAAAAACTTTGAAGTCTCAAACTCACCACACCAGAAGAAAAGATACAGTCAGCTCATTTTGCAAAAATACAGGGCAGTCCGCGAGGCGATTTTGATATAATAATTATGTCAACTGACAGATAGATGCCACCTCAGTCTACCACCACCGTGATCACGGGTTGCTAAAAAGTGTTTGAAATGGCGAATTTCCAAAAATGTGTAATACTAAATACACCCTATTAATCCAGTTAAGGAGTTAAATTTCTAATGTGTAAAAATAGCAATAATCAAAGATCTTTTTAATTTAGACGTAACTTAAGAAGAAGGTATGGTCATAGCGCTTGGATGGTTTTCAACAATAGAGGGTTAGATTAGTTAGAGTCCTAGGTTTTTTTACATATTAGTTAATTTTAAGTGTCGTTCCTCAAAAACGCTGAATGAGCGGAAAGGGGAATATAAAAAACTATTCAATGTGCCACATCTACATCACAAATTACCGGAGAATTTTATTTTCAATTCAAACTAAAAGTCTTTAACAATGTACTTGTTACAGTCAGTAGTCACACTTATTCATCATTACCACACACTACTAAATTGCTAACATTGAATAATATGACTCTGGTAACGAGTCGAGTTGAATTCTACTACTCAACATGCAATCCAGAATTCGGTGAAAAGTGGGGAACGGAAATGTCTTAATGGTAACAGAGTATCTTAACAATAGGTTCCCTTTAGGTAACCTACTTTTCTAAACAGGGTAACGTAAAATAAAAATAAAATAATACAAAAATCTTACCGTCCACAAATGCCCTAAGCTATTCCTTTCAAAGCTCGCTCTCGACACGAGTAGCGTAGTGGGTTTGAGCCCCGGGCGAGTGCCCTCCGTCTTGAAACTGTTGCATACATCGTACGTGGGAACGAACGAGTGCATTTCGATCCTTTGTTTTTCGCTAGTCGCTAGTTACTGGTCCTTCCCTTGTTAATGTAATGAGGCGGGTGGGATTTTAGGGATCATTTCAAGTACTGTTTTGGTGAGGCTTTTGTTTTATGATATGGAAATTATTTTTTTTTAATTTCGCTGTGGTACATATATATAATACTTATTTAGAAAACGTATAAATATATCCTAAGTGTGGAATAACACTTTAAAAATGTTTAAAATACATATATATAATACCTAGAAAATTCGGTGGTAAGTGGTGAATGGAGTGTCCTAACAACCTATTGTTAGGACACTCCATTCACCACGTATCCTCCGTGCTATATGGGGCATGCCGCGTGAAGATGAAAAAAAAATTATACTATACAGAGTAAGATCAGTGATTGGACACTAAGTTCTATTAGACAGGACAATGCCACGATATATCTAACTAAAGAAGGATGATGGATGAATTTGCTTCAAATTTGAATACAAGTTATTTAAGTTTCTTTTTTCAATTTTAAGATATCATGTCATGAGGTAATTTTAAAATTGAATTTAAATTGGAAACTGAGAGATTGTTAAAATCGTTAGTAGATACTACTAATAATCCGCGTTATCTACTACTATTGATTATCTGTAAGCTTTCAAATTGTTTGCCATTCCCAAAGTGAGTCAATTTATTTTTATTTTTAATTGTTAACTTAATTTTTATTTACTTATATATTTGGTAGGACGACATTTTGAATTATAAAGTATAAATACTAATAAAGAAGTCCGTATATCTGTATAAAATATCTATAAGGTGACCTGAAGGAACCCAGTGTTGAGACACTCCGTTCCCCACGCTCTAATTTTCAAGACATTGAGAGTTGGGTGGCGGAATTTAAAGCTTTATCTTGATTTTAAGTCGAAGATACGAAAATATTTCATTCCTGTCAACACGAATCGAACTCACAACCCTCGCATCGCTAAGACGAGGTGCTTTCATATACATACAAACATTTTATTTTATATATTTAGAGCTATTTCAATTTCTAACAACTCCTAAAGGCTATGTTAGCAAAAAGTTTATAAATAAAAGACTTTAGCCAATGAGTGTTTTGGGTTTTATTTGTTAACTTCGGTTTACAGGACGGGGGGAGGTGCATTTATCCGCTGTGGAGCCAACGCTAGGTATCACCAAGGGAGTCTGAGTAATGAAAACATTTGTAGGGTTCCCGTTTTTTTTTTTCTCTAAGAGACGACGATTTTTGTATAAAATTACCATTTTTATGAAAAAAAAGGTTGGTTTTTACGATCTTGTGCTCTCAGTTTTGACTAAGATTGAATTTTTAGATAATTTTTTTATTAAGATAACAGTTTAATTGAAGTGTTATAATGTTTTTTTTTATGTCGTTTCTAAATTTTAATTATGGCTATTTATAAAATAGTTTTTCCGAATGATATCTATTTTTAATATGGATAAGAACGTACGGATTAGTTTTAAGGAAGAGCTCGCATCCTGTAACGTTTTTTTATACGTTTTCTTATAATATTTATAATATCTATACTAATATTATAAATCTCAAAGTTCGTTTGGTTGAAAGGCTAATTTCATTAATAACTATTTTTAACCGACTTCTGTAAGAAAAGGAGGTTATCAATTCGAAATGTTGACTGGCTGAACTGATTTTGATGTTTTTTTTTATATGAAAGCAAGTGTTTCCGGTGTGGTCCAATTTTTTTTGGTCCATTTCTGATTGTAGTCGGTATATTTTGTTAATAAATAATTTTCATTTCACCACTGTGAGACATAACGTGGTGTTCAATTCCACCTTTAAACATAATGTCTATAATCAAGTGAAACTGCAAATGAACACAAACATTAAATACAAGTAAATAAAATATTTTCTAGTTTAAAAAGCAATGTATTGTGCGACATCAATATTATGTTACATCGTTGTGACGCAGTGGTTACACAGTCCCGGCTGTAAACGGTACGTTTGCAGGTTCGATTCCCACTCGGGTAAAACGAATTATTTTTATTGTCTTGGAGGACAGCATTAAGCTCTGTCACTCAACATCGTCGTGAAAATTCAAAATCTAATCACTACGTTCCCTTACCCTGCTATATGCGGGATTCTGCTTTAGCTATTTTATATCAAGATTATAAAAGAAGATGCTTCAATGATAAGCCCCGATACGGCTTTACACAAGACTTATTATACAAAATGCATGGGCCGGGCATCGAATTGACGTATTAGAGTAAGTTAATCCACCCTCGTTGCCGTTGAAGAGATTTCCCAAGAGATATAGCAAGTCGATCTTGGTTTTAAGTTATAAGATTTATACGTGTATCTTCATTTTTTTCTTTATATTCTTTTTCTATGGGGAAGACGAAAAAATCACTATCTTTTTCGGAGAATGCTGATGTAAGGTCACTAATTGAGTATTTTGACGTAGGAATATGCATGGTTTGATTGGCTACATAAAGTATCTACTTGGATGATATCTAAGGGACGTGGGTTCACGTTCCACTCACTTCACGTTCATTAATTTTTTTATAAAAAAAACCAGCTTCACGCTGTTTTCCACACACAGCAGGATAGGCAGAGGAAACGTAGTGTACCGCCGAATTCTTTTTTGGCTGGACACCAAAGCTAAGAAATAGAAATAAACATTTCATTTTTTCGAGTGGGGATCGAACCCACAATCAGTTATTTTTACAATCACGGTTTGTGCCCCTACGCCGCGACTGGTTTTTTATGTTTGCTAATAATATTTTTCTTTCCCTTATGCAACTAGACTAATAAAAAATATAAAAATACACAACTCACAACAACGGAAAATGAACTCGTATCGATCACGTGTAAAGTGTTTATAGGGTTCCCGTACTCAAAGGGTAAAATGGGTACTAGGGATTAAAACTCCGCTGTCCCTCTGTCTGACACCAGTCTGTATTTAATGAACTGCGATAGTTAGACAGTAAAAATTTTCACAGATGATGTATTTCTGTTGCCACTAAACCAAAAAATACTAAATACTAGAATAAGAGGGCTTCTATATAACAAACGTTATTATTTTACTGAAAAAAAAAATACTGTTTTTATAGTATAATGTATTGAACTCGATGGCGTCCATCGTAGTACAGTAGGTTCGATTTCCACTTGGAACAAATGAATTATTTTCATTTCTCACCATTAAGACCAAATTTGGCTTTGTATCGAAATCCGTTGACAAATGGAGTATCATAACACGCACTCTACTTACTCTCAAGCGTTTTCATGTTTTTGATTCAGCATTTATATAAAAACGCTTCCAAATCTTCCAACCAAATAAAAAAATCTCTTATCTCAGTGCTTCCGGTAAAAGTTCTTCCCTTATACCACCGGAAGCCTCGAGTAATATTTTAAGCGATTCGAATTCGTTGTAAGGTCTCTTCAATTCATCCGTGAGGTGACAGTATGAATATACGGAGACTACTGATTACTCACGTTTCATATTAAATATATTGTTTTAATAATAATTATTATTATATTATTTATTGCATTATTTTGCAATATTATAAAGCTTTCGGCTCGTTTGTTTGGGTATGGCGATAATCGTAGGAACTATTGGTTCAAATTAAAAAAAATAGTTTTTGTTGTATAGTTTTTATATAGAGAAAGCTTACATTCTACTTACTGTATTCTTAGTGCCCGAGGTAACACTCCCAACAGCAGCAATGGCTAGGTTTTTTTTTATCAGCTTCACCTTGTATCCTGCACACAGCAAGGTAGGCAGAAGGAACCTAGTGTTAAAACACTCTGTTCCCCACTTTCTGCCGACTTTTGGAGGCATTGCGTGTTGAGTGGTAGAAATCAACGCCGCGCTTTTTTTCCTCGACACCTGAGCGAAGAAATGGAAATATTATAATACATATTTCATCTCCTCGAGTGGGGATCGAACCCACAACCTGTCGGTTTTACAGTCACACTTTGTGCCCCTGCGCCACGACTGGCCTCAGGAGAGAGTTAGAGTATTTAACATTTTTAAAGTGTTATTCCACGAACCCGAGTTAAAACGTAATGGTTAGAGTTACCTCGGGTACTAAGAATGAAGTATTGCCAGGGAAATGAAAACGATTAATTCTTCGGAACGGGATTCAAACCCGTGAAATTATAGCGTTCACAGTCCGATGCAGTACATACAATCTCAAATGCGGAGTGTCTTAACACTAGGTTCTAAGGTTCCCTTTGCCTACTCAATTATGTGCGAGATATAGCTTGAAGCTGAAAAAAGTGTGGATAACAGATAAATAAAAATGTTAAATATATTTAATAAATAACCTTTTCTTTTGCTAGACGATAATCCTTAGTAATTATCTTTGGATAGAGGAAAATTGTAAAAATCTGCCTTAGGAGATATTTTTAAACATTTTTAAAGTGTTATTCCACACTTAGGAAAGAAAAACACTTATTTAGAAAACGTATATAAATTTGAACGCAGCGGGACTCGAACCCGCGCCTCCTGGAAACCGACCAGGCGCTCTGACCACTAAGCCATGCGTTCTCGCCAAGCTACGTCGTCGTCTTTAAAAAATGTTAAAAAACAATATATCACTTTTTTCTCCTTTTTTTACCATCGGCGCATAATGTTGCGCTAGCTCTGCTTGTATACGACTTCTCTTGCTTTGCTTGTTTGTATGGGGAGGGAAGGGGGGCGGACCTTGGCTATAGTAGTGAATATACACTAGATATAAATATTACCAAAACGAAAAAAAAAACTATATTTCCATTTTACATTAAAGTCCACCAAATATAATTGCGGACAACGACTAGTTTTTATATAAAATGTAAGAAAGTTCAAAGAATCATATCTTAAGTGCTCACCAGAGACACAGCTAATGGGGAAAGTTAATAAAAGTGTTATAAAAATACATATTACACCGACGTTACTTTGTAAAGTTTATTTTGTTTGTTGATATCTTTATTGTAACACTAGAATAAAGCAAGTTCAAATACCAAAGTTTTTTTTTTACTGAACTGACATCAAAAAAGAAAGTTATCACTTTAACCTGTGTTTATGTTATTACTACGAACACGGGGTACCACGGGGTAGCGGACAAAAGCTTATGGTGTAAAGAAAAGAAGAGAAGAGAAGCTGTATTCCGCATATATCAGAGTAGTTAGAGGAAACCTGGGAATCTATTGTTAAGACACTTCCCACCCATCCCCCGAATTCCTAAGTCATTGCGTGTTGATTGGCGGAACTCAACGGCGCACTTAGTTCCATTACTAGAGCGAGAAAATGAAAATATGAAATAGTCATACCCACGAATGGGAATAGAACCGACAACCGTCGCGTTTACAGTCACATATGTACTTTTGCACTAGCGCTACCACGGCCTCGTATAGAAATACATAGAAAAAAATGCATTACATAGGTAAATATAGCAATAAAAAAATGTTCCCGAGTCTAGAATTTAAAATTTCCCTGCACACGCTTGACACTTCCAACCCTTCCCCTCCCTGCTTGTAGGGTAAAACAATGAGCACGACAGACATGGCGGGATTGAACCCGCGACCCCGTGTCGCTAATTAGTTAATATGAATGCCCTTTGTGTGTTTCCTTGATCTTTTTCATTATTTTAAAATGCTAGGGTTTTTCGGTTATTACACACTTTGATATAACACCTAGGTTTTTACTTAAAAGCTTGTGATATTTTGTAATTTGAAAGCTGTTATACTAATGTAAGCGTATGTTTGTATGTTAGTTCTCAATTTCTTCGGAACTTAAAAGACTTATTTATATTATTACTTACAGAAAAGCCAGTTTTATCAAAATAGGCGGAAAAGAAATTATAAACATTTTCACAAACGCAGAGGGAACCTGAGAGCCTAATGTTGAGACACTCCGTTTCCATTATGACACTTCCATTCCTCACTTTTCGCCGTATTCTGGAGAGATTTTGTTTGTGACAGAGGAAATGAAAATAATTCCCTGGAAATCGAAGCTTCATAGGTAAACTAATTTTATTTAACTTCACGATGTTTCCCGTAAATACAGCAAGATATGCAGAGGGAACCTGGTGTTGAGACTCTTCCGTTCAACTATGGATAGTAAAATATTCGCTTTAATTTAATAAATAATTAAAAAAACCCCACTACTTAACATTCTGCTCTGATAGAGGGTTCCGTACAAAAATTGGATGTCTCGAGTTTTCTGAAAATCAAGCTTAGCTTAGCCAACGCCCTTTCATCTGATACCTCACTTAAACTAGCGGCTTTAATACAAAATTTTGCCTCTCTTTTAAGGATATTATTTTTTAGGATTTAACCACAAATATATAGTTTTAATTTTTTCCTGAACTAGTACTTGCTATTACTTCTAGGTCAATCAGAAGTACCCTATTAATTTTGATTTCCTTTATAGTTTCGAAATATGCGTTTTTTGTATATAAACGGCCGTATCCTATTTTTAAGTAAATGTAGAAAATGTTTTTTTTTCACGAAAAGATCTGAGTATATGGTTTGAATTTCAACTTGATATCTCTAAGCGTTCCTGAGATAAAGTTCTTGACAGACGGACAGACAATTGGATGGACAACAAATTGATCCTCTAAGGGTTCTTTTATTCCTTAAAAAGTACGGAACCTTAAAAATGAGGATAAAAAAAAGATTTATCAAGTTTAAAAAGATATGATATATGTACTTTATTTTTTTATCATAAATAATGTTTGCCAAAGAAAAATGCTAAAGCAGAAGGGATTTTTCATGATATAAAAGTTCATTGTATTTTATTTTATACCTTAGCTTCGCTTCGTTTCCGGGACTCAGCCCCGGATATCCTAGTGGGGCACGTTTAGTACCAGAAGTTTATTTATTAAGTATATGTGAGAGAAAAATATATTTGTACAAAAGGAAGTGTTCTGCTCGCGGCTTCGCCCGTACGATCTAAATGATCCGATGTTTTTTAATTCGGTAGGTACTGTCCTATCGTTTTGGTGGATAAGCGCGCAAAATATCTGGTGACAAGCCAAACTACGGCGTTGAATTCCGTCTCTCAAGACACAATGTCTTGGTAATTGGGCAAAAAGTGAGATTTCTCCCCACTCAACTCTCTTCTATCCCCACTCAATTCTCTGACTACCCCAAAATCAACAACAAAAGCCTACCTACCTTGTTAAAAGACATGTTAAGCGTGAGTTGGACTCGAGTACGAAGGCTTCTGTATAATTTTCTATACAAACGGACGGGATATTTTAGTTCTGATAAAGGCATTACTTAAAATAATTTGTGAGTGTTATTGTATTCCGTTCTCCATTTCCCATTATATATTACCACTCCCGCTTTGAGGCCATCGTGGCTCGGTGGCATAAGGCTGTGATTAAACACGACGATTGTGGGTTCTATAAAATGAAATATTTCCGTCACTCAATTCATAATGCCTCAGAATACAGCGGAAAGTTTGGAACGAAAGTGTCTTAAA
This sequence comes from Heliconius erato x Heliconius himera, assembly GCA_013421005.1. Taxonomy (NCBI): domain Eukaryota; kingdom Metazoa; phylum Arthropoda; class Insecta; order Lepidoptera; family Nymphalidae; genus Heliconius; species Heliconius erato x Heliconius himera. The sequence goes on along the minus strand of JAATLQ010032259.1, from coordinate 4,125 downwards.
GGAATCGGATTATCTTATCAATACGTTCCCAGTTTCCTTCTGCCTATACTGCTAAACACGTGATACAAAGAAAATAAAAAAAAAATACCACTCTCTCAAGTTAGAATCGAACCTACAACCATCACATACACACGCTATATTAATAGAAACCACACAACCATCAACTCTATTACCATTACAAAATTAATAATTATAATTAATATTGCCGATCAAATTGTAATTTGGTAGGGAAATGTCATTATACGGTCAGTTGGTAAGCCGCTGGCGGCAACGCGTTGATTAATGTGATATGTGTGTATTGACGATACGAAGTGGTTGTGTGGCTTTGGAGGCCAGTCGTGGCGCAGGGCTACTAGGACAGGACGGTGGATCGGGATGGGTTGTGGATTCGATTCCATATTGCAGAAATAAAATCTATATCCATACTTTAATAAAATCATGAGAGCAGTCGTGGCGCAGGGGCACAAAGTGCGACTCTAAACGCGAGTGATTGTGGGTTCGATCCCCACTTGAGGAAATTAAATATTTACTTATATTTATATATACTCTGGTATCCAGGCAAAACACGGCTATGAGTTCCGCCACTCAACACTCAATATTTTCAGAACTCTGGGGAAAGTGGAGAACGGAGTGTCTTAACACTAGGTTTCTTGGCCTGCTGTTTGGGGGATACAGCTTGAAATTGTATTATTCATAATGTAACTTTTGGACTGAAAATTGTTAAAGTCCTTTGAAGATGGTTTTCGTGGTGAAGGTCGTGGAATCGATTCCTACTCGAAGAAATCATAATATTTACATCACTTGCTTCAACCTGTAGATTCAGTTTGTAATATTAATAGTATTGTGCATGACATATAGTACGTTCTAAATGCTTGAGATAACTCTGACCGCAGGTGCAATGGGTTGAATCGAAACGATTTACGTGATATTATATAGACTGTAATCTTCGTCGATAAATGGACACAATACAAAAAAATTACTCTTCAGCTTTATAATATTAGTATAGATTTAGGTTTATTTTGATTTTACTCTCCACACAGTGCCACGAAGTCCTAGCTTTTACCTTTACGGTTGTGTTAAGACACTCAGTTCCCATTAAAACATTATCGTTCCCCACTTCCCACCGAATTCTGGTGTCATTACATATTAAGTCGTGGAACTCAACGCTGCGCTTTCCTTTAAAGTTTTTAATTGAAGAAAAAAACTCTTAACATTTAAAAATCTTACAAAGTTTTTACGGAACATAATTTTATAAATTTAGAAAATTCAACGCGACGTTACACGGCATGTGGTTTCCAGAATAATTAGCTCATTCCAAACATCAAGTGAAAATTTATTTTAGCTTAGAAATAGGGCAATTAAGTCGGGTCTTTAGGGGGATAATTAAGGGCCTTGGTTAAGGGCGGACGAGAGAGACAGATATAAGAACCACCCTATATAAGACAAGGACAGAACACCTGGGTAATACAAAATTGTATTTTTTAATGAACTGTCCTACAATTAAGTTAGCAAATTCAAAGATTTTTACAATTTACAGTGAAAACGAACGATTTTAATATTTATAAGACGAGCCTCCCTTAATGAGAAGAAATTATTAGTCGTAAATGAGTGAAGTGGGCCATTTCGTTTTATTTTGTTTTATGGTTATATTTGAAACTTGTTTTTGCTTGTGACTTTGCCCATATTATTTAAAGAATTTACTCAAAGTTCGTTACCATGGCTGAATTAAAAGACTATACGGTTTTTTTGTATTGGACATTTTAACAGAGAGACTATGCTATCCATTTGATTTATACTTTTTGTCCATTTGAAGATATTGATGTCATCGTCGCGAAGGAACACAAGCGTCCGACTGATAAACATATTAACTTAAACGTGTAGGTTTGTTTCACACTCGAAGGAATAGAACATAGAATTTTTTTTTCCTCGCTCTGGTGGCAAAGTGCGGCGTAGAGTTTCGCCCCGCAATACGCAATGCCTCGACATTCCGGCGGGAAGTCGGAAATGGAATGGGAATGGAAGTGTCTTAACGAGAACGGAGTATCTTAATACTAGGTATCCAAGGTTCCTTTTATCTATCCTAGTATGTGCAGGATACAGCAAAAAGCTTGTAAAAAATACATATTAAAATAATTAATAGAACCGTACACCATCATTATTGATACTAAGGTCCGGTTTTTCTATTCACTTAGTCCTGTATATTTTGTTCTAAGTCACTCTTTATCAGGTTAAACTTAGAAAAAATTATTAGTCACCCTTTACCTACAAAGTTTTAGCTTACAATAATCGCGTTTACATAAAACTTCCAACGCTAAACACTCTAAGAGTACACTCGAACTCATAATAGGCGTTCAAAGTTCTGCCAATTAGTAAGCGACGCCACGTTTTGTCCTATAAAATATGAGTTTTTTTATATATATATATATAATATCTGAGCAGGTAGGTCTAAATTTGGTAAGTATAATTTTTTTAAAACATTTTTTAAAGTGTTATTTCACACTTAGGAAAGAAAAATACTTATTTAGAAAACGTATAAAAATTTGAACGTAGCGGGACTCGAACCTGCGCCTCCTGGAAACCTGGTCAGTTTGTATAAATTTCTTAAATTATATTTTTATAAAGACAGTGAAAGAGTCATATTTTTTTTTTAGTTTCAGGGAAGCTGATTAGGTAGATATTAGTTTAGTGATGAAATATTCCAAACATAACAGCGGGAACCTGAGAACCTAGTTTTAAGATATTCCGGAATACATCGGGAAGCTAAAAATATTCCGTTCTCCACTTGTCCACCAATTTTGAGATGTGAATATCTCGGAGTATGCATTGTTTACGGCCAAACGCACAGCGGTGATGAAAATATGCACATCATGAATTTTCATCTAGAAAGTTTGTTTTTATTTTTTTTTTACTTAAATTAATATTTTCTTTTAATATAATAAAAAAATCTATTTAAATACTTTCAAATCACACAAAGCAACAAACTTAACATTTTATTTTAAAATGTCAAAGTTCGCATGTCAATACCATATTAAATTATAAGCTACTGTAAACTTAGCCTGTACTGGAGCACGTGTAACAGAAATACTTAAGGAACTTAGAACTAGTTCTAGTTGTAAATTTTATACATAACTGTGCAAGGAATAGAATTCTGAACGTGGACTTTGCTTATAATAGATTTTAATTACTGATTTAATCTGATTTCTTGTTATTTCGTATTAGGATTTTTTTTAATATGTAATATACGGAAAGTTAGTCGTGGCGCTAGGACATAAGCTTGCGACTGTAAACACATCAGGGTACAAGTTCGATTTGAACTTGAGGAGACAACATATTTTAACAGTTAATTGTTTGACACTCAAATTGCAATGCTTAAAGAATTTGGCGGAAATGGGAAATGGACGTGTCTTAATACTAGGTTCCTAGGTTCCTTCTGTCTAACCTGCTATATAGTCTGGGATACAGCGTTAATTCATAAATAAATAAACAAATAAATTCTTCCGAGACGGAATTGAAAGCACAACCGTTCACAGTCATCTCTATATATAATAAGACAGTAAAAATATTTTGTCTGTACATTTAGTAATTTTGACTGAAATGGATAGAGGGACACTTAAAAAGACTAATAGAAAGCAAAAAGATTTTTTTTGAATTTCTTGTCTGTCTGTCTGTCTGTCTGTCTGTCGACATATTGTTGTCCGCATTTTTCTCTGAAACTACTGAACCGATTTACTTGAAAACTTCACCAATTGCTTTGTTTTAACTCAATTTAGGTTCTAAAGTTTGGTTCATCAAAATCGGTTCATTAAAAAAAAAGTTATCGTCATTTGAATGAACTCAATGCATTAGCTTGCCAGCGAATGTTATATAGAAATCGCGCTGGTATGACCCTGGCTAAAGAATGACGTTCGAAACGTCTGGGTTATATGATTGTTGATAAAAATATATATTTTTGAAGCACTATTATTATATAATATTTTCTCTTTTTCTCTATATATAATAAGACAGTAAAAATATTTTGTCTGTACATTTAGTAATTTTGACTGAAATGGATAGAGGGACACTTAAAAAGAATAATAGAAAGCAAAAAGATTTTTTTTGAATTTCTTGTCTGTCTGTCTGTCTGTC
>JAATLQ010032258.1:0-13593 GCA_013421005.1 Heliconius erato x Heliconius himera | reverse complement strand
ATCCACACCACCTGGATACATGGCAATCCACTACTGTGCGGTTTCGTAGGAACTTCCTTCCACGCACCACGGAACTGTGGAATGGCCTACCCGCGGCAGTGTTTCCAGGTCGATATGACATGGGTACCTTCAAAAAGCGCGTCTATCTCCACCTTAAAGGCCGGCAACGCACCTGTAGCTCCTCTGGTGTTGCACGGGGCCGTGGGCGGCGGTAATCACTTACCATCAGGTGACCCGAATGCTCGTTTGCCTTGTCCTTTTCCATAAAAAAAAAAAAAATATATTGCACCTGTATGTTGCATGTATGTACGTGCCAAGGGTATTTTAGGGTACATACCTCAAAATTCTTATAAGATAACTTTGTTGTTTGTCCGTCTGTCCGTCTGTCAAGACTATTTTGTAAAAGATCGGTTAAAGGTTAGATACAATCATCAATCTTTGATTGCATACATCTATTCAATCTCTAGATTGGATAGATGTATGGAACAATCAAAGATTGACGCAGGAGATAGATTATTAATATTGGGCGTTAGAGCACAAAAAATCTATCTTCTAAATCATCGCAATCAAATGACGATGAAATATGAGGATTTATGCTTCGTTTTTTGTCGCATTTTCTATCATAACTATAGGATACTTCCCGTTGATATACAATTACCAAATTTGTTAAAAAGTTAAAATATACGGCACGTATAAAGGAAAATTCCAAAATTGTTTTTCAAAAATTGAATACTTATTGTATTTGTGTCACAGAAAAGAACCATTAGGTACAAATTTTAATCTGTAATTAATATGATACAAAATGACAACTTAATTAGTTATTCTTTTGGTGTATGTCCGTTCATGAAACTGGTACGAAACTCTCGGGGCATGAGTACGACTTGAACTTGACCGAAAATGTTGATTATTTTATAGATTATATAAAAATGCCTAAAAACGTGCTTTCTATGTATATTCTGTATACCAATTATATATTTAACTAATAATATATGTTTTTTTTTAATTATTTCTTAAATGAATAATCATGTAATTCAAGCGGGCAAAGACGCGAGCAGGCCGCTAGTATTAACTATTTTACTCCCCAAATATGGCCTCAACGTAATTTTATACTTGATATAAGAAGTTTTTAATTATACATATATTCAGCTTTAAACTCTCATACGCTTTTTCATAATATAAAAATTATAATTATTTAATTTTTAATAAAAAAAATTACTTACCTTATGATGCCTCATAAATTTCTTAGCGTCGTCTAGCAGCCTTTCAAATTCAAGTCTGTTTTTATTTAAAATTATATTCCTGACTAGTCCAACTAATGTCGTGAAAGTGATGACTCCAATGAGAGAGTTGACGATTGTTAACGCGAATCTGTATGGAAAATACAATTGTGTGATCTATACAAAACATTTATATGACTACTCGTCTGAGCCAGAATACCATATAATTAATAAAGAAAACTTCACAGTTTAGTATGGTCAATATAAATATAAAATAACTCTGCAAAGTTTTCAAACATTTGCAGTAAAACATATAAATTTTACCAAAAATGGTGGTTTCAAACAATGAAGGCTGTTCGAAAACCTCGAAACCATCGAATGATAGGAACGTTAAAGAAAAAGGAAGGAAGTAAATAATAATAATAATTCCATGACAAAAGAAACTATTTCACATCAAATATTACCAGTTGCGAAGCGAACAATCTCCAAATTTCTGCCGCCACTGTTGTATGTGGGTATAAGAATAATAAAATCAGTTGTGTAACCGACCCGGCCTTGTTAGTTACTCCCTTATATATTATCCTATAATTATCATAATATTCAACTGGCGACGAGTGTAAAATTTGTAATTATTTTCTAAAGTAAAATTAAAACTATTTGTGTAATAATCCCTTTAGGAAAGATCGAATCATTTCATTTATCAAGCAAAAAGTGGTCGGCATATATAAGACAACAAACAATTTGTGGCCTTAAATAAAATTGAAGATAGTTTAAAAGTGGCTACATTGATAACATGCAGGCGCTCGGCGCGCTCGCCGGGGCCGGTCGACGCGGCTTCGAATTCATGTTGTTGACGTTGTGGACGATCGCATCGCGCTAATTGGTGTCGTTTTAAAAATTATTCTTGTGATGAGTGTGGGCAAAAAGGGCATTTAAAATCGATGTGTCGTGTGTACAAAAGTGAAAATAAATTCAAAAGTCGCACGCAGCCTAAAGTACAAAACTATTTGGAAGGTGATAATAGTTCCGATGGTGATCTGTACAGTCTTAATGTGTGCGGGCATAATGATCGGCCGTATATCCTACGCGTGCAAGTGAATGGTCTGTTTTAACGTTTGAACTGGACACTGGCAGTAAGTTATCTACGATTAATTATGATTGTTACGAGAAGCATTTCAAAAATATTGCATTGTATAAAAATAATATTTGTTTACGTACGTACACTGGAAATTTAATTGAACCGTTAGGTTATCTATTAGTCGATGTTGTTTTAGGCAAATATAAAGCTATTAAGTTAAAATTATTTGTTATTAAAAATGGGGGACCACCGCTTCTCGGTCGTTCTTCGTTAAGATATTTAAATATTAACACAGTGCAGATTGATGACATTATTTATAGTTTAAAGGAATCTTCTTTGGTTGATAATTTACGTCGAGAATTTCCTAACGTATTTAGTTCTGGATTAGGTACATGTGTTAAACGAATTTCGTTAAAATTACAAGATTAAACTCCGGTTTTCCTTAAAGCTCGACCTTTACTTTTAGCGTTACGCGAGCCTGTGGAACAAGAGCTAAACCGTTTGGTAGCAGAGGGTACATTATATAAGGTTGATTATTCAGAGTACGGAACACTTATATTGCCCGTTATTAAAAAATCGGGGGATATTCGTATTTGTGGTGATTACAAGGTAACAATTAATCCAAAATGATTACGAGAACCGTACCCGCTGCCACAAATTGAGGAGTTATTTTCAGCATTAAGTGGTGGAGAGCAATATTCTAAGATCGACCTCACGAACGCGTACCAGCAATTATTACTTGACGATGCCTCACAAGCATGTACGGCGATAACTACGCACTTAGGAACATTTGCTTACAGACGCACACCTTTTGGTTTAAGTTGTATTCCAGAAAAAATTAAAAAAATGATGGAAGAAACTCTCAGAGGCTTAAAAGGGGTAGTGGTGTACCTTGCTGATATTGCCGTGACCGGTCGTAATAGATCAGATCATCTTAATAATTTGAAACGGTTATTTAAGCGCCTACGTGATGTCGGTCTGAGAATTAAATTAGAAAAGTGTTCATTTATGCAAGAGCGCATTACGTATGTTGGATTTGTTATCGATAAGCACGGGTTACGGAATGTAACCGCTCTGGATCGGAAGATCCCGACAAGGTTAAAGCTATTGTGGATGCAACAGCTCCAAGTGACATAACTCAACTACGTTCTTTTTTAGGCTTAGTATTAACTTAGTAATAATTATATTATTCTAAGTTTATTGCTAATTGTAGTGATATTTTGTCACCTTTATATATGTTCCTGAATAAAAATGTCGCTTGGACACTTTTATTTATTTTTGGTTCGAAATCTGGGCTACCTCAAACAGTAGCCAGTAGATTACAACGATACGAAATAAAACGATATAAAATTAGCAGCTTACGATTTTGAAATGGAATTTGTTAAATCTAAAGAGAACAGTAATGCTGATGCGTTGTCACGATTACCGTTGCCGCACGTGCGTAGGGAACCAATGCGAGATTCATTTAACTGTCTTAATTATGTAGAACAATCATTTCCTATTAGTGTTAAAGATGTTGCATGTGAAACAACATGATGCTATTTTGAAAAATATTTTCAATTATCTCATAAGCAGTTGGCCTGGTAAAGTTGCAGACGCAGAGAAACCTTATTTTTATCGTAAAGACAATTTGGCACTTGAGATGGGGTGCATATTATATAGTCATAGGGTTATAATACCAGAGAAATTACGAGGGCGTGTTTTAAAAGAATTACACGAGGGGCACCTCGGGGTAGTCAAAATGAAATCAATCGCCAGAGGGTATGTTTACTAGCCTCAATTAGACATTGAAATAGAAAGCGTGGCCCGACAATGTTCGGCGTGCCGTCAGCAGAGAGATGCACCACCGCGCGGTCAGTTACATCCGTGGATTTTTCCCACACAACCTTGGAAGCGTCTTCACCTTGATTTTGCTGAATTTCACGGTAAATATTATTTAGTAACAATCGATGCTCATAGTAAATGGATCGAAGTTCAACAGGTCAACAGTACTTCTGCAAAGGCAACGATATGCAAATTACGTGAGTTATTTGCTAGATTCGGCTTGCCATCTCTGGTAGTTAGCGATGGAGGTCCACCGTTTACCTCTAGTCAATTTGCGGATTTCATGTGTTAAAAATCGGAAGCGGGTATCGTTTTTAAAGAAAACATGTTAAAAACACACATCGTCTATATGATTCTAAACTATTTTGAAAGAGATACTATGTAATTGCAATAAGTGATATGTATCACCTACTACCAATACTTCACACTAGTTTCCTTCCAACAGGGGCCGTCACTTACAAGCGAATGCCCCCGATTGACACAATTCCACTGCTTTTATAGTTATTTTCCACCTAAATCTACCCTCTTTTACACGAGTACGCTAACACGGCCATCCTGCATGGTGCCCGCCCCGGGCACCCCACGAGTCGGGATAAATCACTGTGACAATAAACAGCAGTTAGTCGTGCGCCAAAATTATACTGTATCATAAAACAGTCCCATAATGGAGTTTTGCTCATTTTATCATTCTTTAAACTGAAATAGCTCGACAACATGACCCAACTTAAAAGGAATATGCCGCACTTAGGAAACCCTAAAGGGACTATGCCACACTTAGGAAACCTAAAGGGACTATGCAACACTCAGGAAACCTAAAGGGACTATGCCACACTTAGGAACCCAGACTCATAGCTCAACACAACTTGGCCTTAAAGAGCATTTCACTCACTTAAGCGTTCCAAGTTGTTAAAGTCGTCTCCCTCTTAAAGAGTATTTTTCTCACTTAAGAGTACCAAGATCAACTTTGAGCCCACATGTCAACATTATAAAAATTGTAAAGTGTGGCTAACTTACTCTCAAAGCATCATGCACAGACCTGTATTTTCGCTCGGTCTAACCTGACACTTACTTATTATTCATCCTTGATTCGATCCATTTTTCGAGTCCTTATGACACCACAATAAAATTACTAAAACAATAAAATTATTAGTAAAGTAGTCCTTCTATTTTATATTTCGATAATAATTTTCGATGACTATTTTATATTTCGATATTTCGATAATAATTTCAAACAGCAAAGATTTTATAATAAGAAATAGCTTTTAATTTTTAGAATACCAAACTTTCAATCCAAAATACCAATGGGGCGAAGATACACATAAAGATATGAAAACTTCATGCGTATCCCACTTCTGATGTTAAAAATCGGAAGCGGGTATCGTTTTTAAAGAAAACATGTTAAAAACACACATCGTCTATATGATTCTAAACTATTTTGAAAGAGATACTATGTAATTGCAATAAGTGATATGTATCACCTACTAACAATACTTCACACTAGTTTCCTTCCAACAGAGGCCGTCACTTACAAGCGAGTGCCCCCGATTGACACAATTCCACTGCTTTTATAGTTATTTTCCACCTAAATCTACCCTCTTTTACACGAGTACGCTAACACATGAAAAAGAATTTAATTTTTCATACTATCACAAGTCCTTATAGACCAGCTGGTAACGGCGCGGCGGACAACGCAGTTAAGTAAGTCAATTAAGCGAACAATGAAAAAGGCGATCTATGAAGGAGAAGAGGTCAGTAAAGCTATTAATAATTTTTTATTCCAGTATCGTAATACTGAACATGCTACTACTGGGGTTGCCCCGGCAGTGGCTCTGATTGGCCGGCGCGTGGGCGATTAGACTTGTTAATGCCTAATCCTGCTGATCGAGTAGAATTGGTACAGGAAAAGTCTGGTCACCATCGCCCTGGGCTTATTAGAAACGCTGAGATTGGACGCACTATTTTAGCACGTAATTATAGCCCTCGGCAGGATAAATGGGTACAAGCAAAGGTAATTGATCGCACAGTGTTAAAACGACTGACGGTCGGGAATGGCAGCGCCACATTGATCAGTTACTTCCAGTAAAAAAAAATATACGATATTCTGCCGAGTTCCAAGTACAAGAAAATACGCACGATGAGTTACGCACGAGTCCGAACGGTGAAACAGTAGGTGACTCTGATAGTCTCTCTCAAACTTTATCAGACCAATTAATTGATTCTAAAACATCAGACTCTATTGACTCAGTTAGTACACCGAATTATAACCCGAATTCCGATGAACCAATTTTGCGCCCTAAGCGTGCGTGCGTATTTCAGGGCAAATATGGAAAATAGTTTTCATCATTTGTTGTTTTTTTTTTTTTTTATTATTATTATTCTCTAAATTGTTAAACACTCTCTCCTTACAGTTCTAATTATTTAAAACTGTTTATGGAAGAAAGATTATTTTATTATTACAATGTTCTGTTAGAAGTTGTTTTTTCTTTTATTTTATTTAAAATGGATTGTTTTTGTTTGTTTTTTGTTTTTTTAAGAGGGGGGCGTGTTGTATGTGGGTATAAGAATAATAAAATCAGTTGTGTAACCGACCCGGCCTTGTTAGTTACTCCCTTATATATTATCCTATAATTATCATAATATTCAACTGCCACCATTTTAAGTTTACCATGCAAAGTAATGGTTATTTCCCTTAATATTTATTCACAAACAGATTACCGGAGCATAGGCACTGGGTAGTTTGTAATTAGGTATACATTGGCATTATCAATCAACTATCAAATTTAAGTATATCGGCAAAATATGATACCTTTCCGCTAGCCGAGCGTCGCGACCGGGCGTCTTAAACTGAGATGATTATCTTTACATAGCATAAAACAAAGTCGCATTCTACTGTTTAAAAGATTTAACAAAATAAGGTACTAAATCTTTTTCCTAATTCCTAAGTAAAACAAAATATGCGTCGAATAACTTTGTGTCACGTGCATGCAAAAATTTTAATATTAAACATAACAATTTAGACTTATTCAATGTAAAATTCAATAATTTCAAGGACTGTTTGAGGAAACTTTTATGAATTGTTTTTTATTTTTGTACTTGGTTAGGTGTCGATATTTTTAGCAGTAATTTATTTGTATCTTTTTGTCCCGAATGAAAGTTTTCCACTTTTTGTTTTTTTGTTTTTCGTATGTGCATAAATTGTTGTTCTCTAGACTTATGAGTATGTAGTTTGTGAAAATTTGATTGGTATTTGTACTATTATTTGTGTGGTATTAGAATATATTTAATGTACTGTATATTTCCCTTAAAAATAAATAAAATAAAATAAAAAAAAATAAAATAAAATAAATATTGTACACATTGAAAAGGTCCACAGAAAATTTTACGACGGTATATGTCTATTTTTTATCGAGAACCCACAATAACAATTTTCTGTCATTTACTTTTAACGAGAAATAAAGGCTACTTTTCGAAGCGAATTTAAGCAATATGGACTCGAACCTAGGCTTGCGGCCGTAAACAGAGCGTTAAATTATTTTAATTTAACATTTTCTCAAAAATTATACATCCATATTACATGCTGAAAAAACCAAAGAAAGTGTTGGGTTTCTTGCAGGCTCTTCTCAGCAGAACTGCCTTCCGAACCGGTGGTAGCTTTTTTTTTGTTTATATGTTCATTCGACGATTCAAAAGTGCTTATAAGAGTTTATTTGAATAAAGATTATTTTAAATTTGAATTTGACGATGAAATAACTTTCGCTCATAAGTTTCAATATACATGTGATATAAAAATCGATATATGACGTGGATTTTTTTTAGAACTAATAAAATTGTATATTTTTGTCATACAACGCACGCACTCAAAAGCAATTCGATGGCGTTCCTTATAATTGTTATTTTCATATTTAAGGCTAAATAAGACTTACACCGCAATCTTATAAAGCCTATAGCATTTCTGAAGAATGCACCTTTCATACAAAACAAAAAGAAAGTAAATCAGACCAGTAGATCTAGAGATCTAAGCGTTTAAACAAAGACAGAAAGAAGGCAAGAAAGGAAGAAAAAACACAAAGAAACAAAGAAACGAATGAACCAACGAACTTCCGCCTGAGTGGTGGAACGCGCAATGCCTCCAGAATTTTGTGGAAAACGGGGAGTGTCTTAACACTAGGTTCCCTCTACCTATCCTCCTGCTTGTGGGATACAGTGTGAAGCTACTATATTATTAATTGAAAATACCCCTCAAAGTAAACGAACTACAATTTACTATTAAATCATCTCGGAAATACAAAAATTCTATTCTAGTGTGAATCGAAGCCCCAATCGTTGCATTTACAGACAAAAGCTTGTGCCACTGCGCCACGACTGCCTATCAAAAAAATCTATTCCTAAAGTAATATTATATAATTATACCTTTTTTTTATTATATAGTCATTAATGACAGATGATATTAATGCAACGTGCCACAAATAGTAATACTAGGAGGAAACAGTTATACATAGATACAAAATAACGTCTTGAAATTGTATAAAATATATCTTTATTTTTACTCCAAACTAAGTGTTTAAAGTGACTTCAAAAAAAACATAGAATGTCAACCTTTAAACGTCGTGTGTTATATCGGTTGTATCGGGAACTCTTACTATATAATAGTATATTATATGCGTAAGTATATAACTATTAAGTATCGAAATAACTACGACTATATTAATATAATATGTGATTTCACATATATGCTGAAATTCTATATAAAAGATTAGTACAATAGTGTTATAGCGTGTACCTTACAAGTATAAGGTCAAAAAAGTTTATAAATTTTAGATTTTTTTAATAATAACAATTTAACATGATAATAAAATATATATTGAAGAATACTTGCACAGACTTGCTTCTAAAATAAAATATTTAGTTTATATTTTTTAAAACGCTAAATATTATTTTTTAGTTCTTCTTTTTCAAATAAATATTTTAGTACGTTTATATTAAATTTTTTAATAGTTTTAATAATGTATTCTATATAGAAATTATTTTTCTATATACTCTTAAAAAATTTAAGTTAAAAGTTAATAAATATTGTTAGGGGTTATAAAAAAGAGGGTATTAATAAACCAATAATGGTATAAAGGCGACAGATATTGTCAAGATGAGAGAGGAATTTCGGATACGGCATCGTAGATCGGCTACACGTATAATAAAATGACGTATAATGAAGGAATAACATAGAAGAGTGCACAAGTGAGTTTTATTGTTTTATTATATTTCAGAAGTGGGTAAAGTGGGATATGTAACTCTGTAAATTATTTGTATATTTTTTCTATTCTTTTTTTGAGTTTTACTTGCATTTTATATTTGCTGCAAATGTAATCGTGATTCGTGACACACTCGGTCAGGGCCACTCTCTGACAATGTGACACGTAGAATGTTGCCAAGCAATTTCAAAGTAACTTAGCCAGTGAGACGCGTGGCTAGGCAGAGATTGTTTTGTAAATATCGCGTAATTTTTGTATGCATAATTTTGTTGGAATACTTGTTGATATATTTGTTAAAAACCAGAAGCGGGTAACGTTTTTAAAGAAACACGTTAAAAACACACATCGTCTATATGATTCTAAACTATTTTGAAAGAGATACTATGTAATTGCAATAAGTGATATGTATCACCTACTAACAATACTTCACACTAGTTCCCTTCCAATAAGGGCCGTCACTTACAAGCGAGTGCCCCCGATTGACACAATTCCACTGCTTTTATAGTTATTTTCCACCTAAATCTACCCTCTTTTACACGAGTACGCTAACATATTATTAATGTAAAATATTAAATTTACTTAATCATTCGAATTAATTCATTTTAATTATAATGGTTTAAAAATTATATCGATTTGCAAATTTGATAATTGAATTTATCATGACGGTATTTATTTTTTGTGTAGTCAGTCAGTACCCAACATTATAGCATTTCAAAACTATACAATCAACATTTCACTGATACGTGTGTTATTTTGTATTTATGGTCAAAACGCGACGAGACGTCAATTCAGCAGAGCATCGAGAGCAGCTGTAGTAGCGTCATGTATGTGCGTCTAAGAAGACTTATGCAGTAGACAAATCCATTGCGAGGTAAGAGCAATTGTCACAAATATCAAGATTTCAGAAAGTCGCTGACTCAATGGAAAAATACAATGAAATTTAAAAAAATTGTGAAAATAAATTAAGTCAGTATGCCAAACACTAAGGCAATGCAACCGTAACGTGTGAAGTAAAGCAATTTCACAAATTATTTGCTGACTTAATTGTAAAAAGTGATACATTATATATTTTTATATTTTCCTATACAATTTGTAGAATTTTATTTATATGACTGTATTGACAGTTTTATTTATCGTAGCTTTTGGCGACCCGTTCTCTCTAACTACCCCTCCTATTGATAAAGCGTAAAGCTGAATCAACTTAAGTATTATATATATGATTAAAGTCTATTATATTTTCATGTTCGCGATGCAACAGCACTAAGAGCAGGCGCAGTGAGGCGCTGCAAAGGACACTAGCTGACTTTGCTTTGGTGGTGCTAAATATGAAAATTGGAGGCATCGAAGCCCACTGCTAGGCGTCGCCGTTGGCGGCGCGCGTCATCTACGCAGAAGCCAACGTGCTTTGCAAAGTCCTGCGCGGGTCGTCACCGAACCAGCAAATATCGTAAAAGTGATCGTGTAGATCCATCGCCGTGAGTAGGTAAAAAGTCAGAAAGTACAACATTTACTTCTAAAAATATTTTACAAATTTTAAATTTTATTAAGACTCCACCAATAAGCTTAGCAACTACACATTCTAGTAACCAAAAATATTGTATCAAAAAAAACGATAAAAACGGTTTGAATTTTTGAGTACATTTCCATCTAAATAAAGTTATAAAATTATGGCAAGTGATACATGATATTCTTAAATGAAATTTAAATATAATGAATCCCTAGAAGTAGATTATTACGAGAAAAAGCCAATGTGCATATAAATAGAAAAAAAGCGATCGACTGTTGAATATATGATCTAAGTGACAAAACTACAAGATCTGGTGCAAACGCGTTAAGATATTCTGAGTCTGACCAATTATTACAATTTCTTATGACTTGTAAGGACGAAAGAAACAATTATTTTTTAAATGAACAATTCATAATTCTATTTTGAACATAGACACATCGTTTCTACAGTTTACAATTAAATTCCAAAAAAAACATTGATAATTCTAGATAATTAAGTTTTCTGAATAATTTAATTTTTTTATTAAATTAAATATTTTAATATTAAATTTTCTAAATAATTAAGTTTGGGAATAAGATTTGCGTTTGAGCGTTTTTTCATGTCAAATATAAATATTACAGTTAAGAAAATAATTTAATCGGTCGGTTTTTAATAAAAATGAGTCGATATTACTAGTATATGTGAGAGTGAGAACGGATGGGTTCATCTCTCGTTTATCATAACCAATCCATTATCATCATTGGCATATTTATATATAAGTTGCAAATATCGATTATGAAAATGGCTTGGTTCACTTGGTGGCTTGGTAGTTAATAAATCAATAATGGTATAAAAGCGACAGATATTGTCAAGATGAGAGAGGAATTTCGGATACGGATATAATACTCCTGGTGAAGGAATAAAATAGAATAGTGCACAAGTGAGTTTTATTGTTTTATTATAATATTACTAGTGGGCACGCGCAGCTTCGCCCGCGTATTTGCACCCTTAAGGGTGACTTCTAAAAAACCAAGAAACACGTGTTCAATAAAATATTTTTAACAGTCTGAATTTAAATTTTTTATAAAAATCGGAGGTGATTTAAAGATTTTTCCGTATAAACTTTTAACCCCTTATTTGAACCCTTAGGGGAAGAATTCTAAAAAACCATAAGACACGTATTCAATGAAATGTATTTAAGAGTCTGAATTTAAAATTTTATAAAAATCGGTGCCGATAATTTTTTTTTTCCATACAAACTTTCAACCCCAATTTCATCCCTTTAGGGTTAAAATTTTTCAAAATCCTTTCTTAGTGGATGTCCAGAATATGAAAATAAACATCTGCCCAAATTTCACGTTTCTACGCACAGCGGTTACGGCTCTGCGTGCGTCTTACCGCAGTCAGTCAGCACAAGTCCTTTTATATATATAGATAATTTCGAATCCATCAATTCGTACTATGCTATTTATTCGTAAAATAATAATTAATCAAAAATCTAGTCTCATCAAGAGTCAAATCTATCTAACGACAAAACTTTTGGTATTAAGTCATTAAATGATTTATTTCTTTGGTTTTTTTCTGAAAGTCCCAAATTACCATATAACTGCTAACTAACCTTACAGAACCTACCTTTTTACAATAAAAATACATAACTAAAATGTTTTTAAACAATATTTGTGATTTTATTTACATTTAAAATGAATAATTTTAACATTTACATTTGAATTTTATACGGGTACTATTATAACTTAACACATTGTTTGTATAGCGAGTATTACTTGTAGTGATGATGGAGATGAATAAAAAGTCTACTCACGGTTTACACTGAGTATCTTCAACGCCACTTCAAAGTACATATAGTTTGAACACAAATAGTAAATCACGACACAGTTTATACAAAAGTCAACCACAAACATATATAAAACAGAACACGATAAATACTGATTTCGATAAAAATAATAAAAAAAACAATGGAACGTATCGAAAGAGCATCGACTGTCAGAATCATTATCGTCGACAAGGAGGAAGATGTGAAAGCGACAACTCCTCAGCGGTCGGACGACAGCGAGCGTTTTCATATAAATATACTAAATACAAATACTTACTATAAAATATATAATACTAGCGGACCCGGACGCGGCTTCGCCCGCTTAAACTTTAGGAATGCTTATAGATATATTTAGGAAATTGTTTTTGAAAATATCTAACTAATTTAAATGAAAAAAATATAAGTAAACGTAACCATAGTAAAATATTAATAAAAAAACTAAACAAAACCAGCTACATTATTCATAATTTTGTCTCTGTCTGTCTTTCTATTCCCCAAGCTAATATCCAGAATGACTGAACTAATTTTTATTGGACTTTCAGTGATCGATTTTACTGATTTACCCGGGAAAACTCTTTTTACTCGTTTTCCTTGCGCGCGTACATAGATACTATATGAAATAACTAAAGTCCTTTCTACATTAAATATGATAAGTTTTGCGAGCAAAACGATTAAAATAAAATCCCAAAAAACTAAAACCACAATTTATTAAGTGTATTACAACAGTATAGATAACCATCCAAATAAGATGAAATAACCAACAATTCTCTCCTTAATACTTAAATAATATTATGTCGATGCCGCGCGGGGCCGCAACTTACACCACACCAAGAAATTTATGAAAATCTAACTAATCTGCTCCTCGAATAAGCGAAGAACCAAAGAAAAGTATAAATTAATTATAAACAGCA
>JAATLQ010032257.1:0-13592 GCA_013421005.1 Heliconius erato x Heliconius himera | reverse complement strand
AAAAAACAAAAAAAGAACTTTTTTCCGCCACTCCAGAGAAACACTTAGCTATAACAGCGCGCCCTCGGGGGGAAAGAACGCACAATTTTACTAAATGGCCAGCAATTCGTAAAACCGTCGCGAACAATTCAGTAAATGTTACTAATCACACCGTTCAAGAAATTACATATTTTGGTAGAAAATTACAAGCGAAAACTTTTGACAGTAATACGGTGAATGTTTGAATATTATTATTTTATTATATATATTTCTTTTTGAGCTTCGCGCTGTGTCCTCAATATAGGACGGTAGCCAAAATGGAGCCTAGTGTTAAGACACTCCACTTCCCATTTTTATACGGAGACCGTAGGCGTTGCGTGTTGAGTGGCGAAACCCAACGTGGCGCTTTGCCTCGACACTAGAGCGAAAAAATGAAAATATTAAATATTTTATTTTGTCAAGTGAGAATGGAACCCAAAACCTATCACGTTTACTGGCACACTCCTGTGGCCCTGCGCCATGACTGGCATTTTTATGAATCGCAATAATAATAAAACTTCCCTTTCGGGATAATGCATTATTTTCACTTCCTCGTTCTCGTAACAAGACAAAAGGCGATAATGGTTTTCATCTCTCAACATGCATTATATCGACAATGGGGCGATGCGTGGCAAATGAACTGTCTTAACACTAGGTTTCCAGTATCTACTTATTATATTGATTTACGTGGGATACGGCATGAAGCTAAAACATATATTTAAAAATGTAAATCATTATTAATTTTAAATCCTTATATATCATAAAATCAAATTGAGTCGATTATAACTACATTTTGTAAACTAATGATACAATAACAAAAAATATTTTACCATTTTTATTGAAAACTTAAATAGATTGATTGAATGTACTCAATCCAGTCAAAAGAAAATTGATTCGTATTTTACAGGTAAAACGTATTCGTTGTTAATAATAAGGATAATAATTTGTTCCTGCTAGATTGTATAATTATTACATCATTTAATACCAATATC
This sequence comes from Heliconius erato x Heliconius himera, assembly GCA_013421005.1. Classification (NCBI taxonomy): domain Eukaryota; kingdom Metazoa; phylum Arthropoda; class Insecta; order Lepidoptera; family Nymphalidae; genus Heliconius; species Heliconius erato x Heliconius himera. The sequence continues at coordinate 12,582 of JAATLQ010032257.1, read as the reverse complement.
ATTTTATGGAAAAAGACAAGGCACCAAATACCTTTCTCTTGAGGAAACGTTCCCGAGGGATGTCTCAATTGAAGATACTAATTTATTTCAGCACTGGTCGACGTTTTCCTGAGAAAAACTTGCGTAGCCGGAGTAAACAGCGTCCACTGTGTTATAACTGCACCACTTGTCTCATCTGTATAATAATGAATGCTAAAATCCTCTAACAACTCATTGATATGAATGCAATAAATAGCCTTAACGCCAGAGTTCCTGGGCATTTATTCGAAACAAAAAATTTCGACAACGGCCTTGATGCTCCGCCCAGTGTGAAAGCTGGTGATCCACTTGGATACATTTTTGGGAAGCCCGTAGGATGGAAGTATAACAAGAAGAGCCCCATGCCACACTAGATCGAAGGCCTTCGTCATGTCCAAACTAACTGCCAGGCCCTCTCCATTGTTTTCGATAGCCGTAGCCCAGCAGTGGGTTAGGTGGACCACTGTTTGAGGAACCATGGTGGTAGCCATATTGATGGTCATTAATCAATCGATGATCCCCCAGAAAAACCAAGAGTTGGCTATTTATAATTTTATATCCTCCTGGGGCCCAATTGATGAATTTGAGCCGCATTTTTTTATTTTGGAGCTATTTGAGATTAGTTTAAAAGTTTTTCTATCGATAAAATCTTTTTGAACTATATATTTAAGGGTTTTAAGATGGTATCAAATATGACACTTTCGGCCACATAAGAAAAAATACACAATTTTAATACTATTAATTTATTTTCACGTTGGCTTAAATTATAATTACGTGGTTGTGGAAAGTTTTATAAAAATTTCCAGAAGAATCGAAACATAAATATCTACTGATATTTCATAAAATTTTGTTTTGTAGTTTTCACTTAAATCAGGTATTATTGATCTTATCATTTATTCCGTTACTACTAATAGATGATCCTGCTTATTCTTTCTTCGCTCGACAGAACTGTGACGAGGCGTATTTTTAAAGAGTTGTTGGATATAAAGACTTGACTTGATGGATAAAACTGCGGATATATTTTGAACTTAGCCTAAGATGATTTATACATAATCATAACAAGTTAAAATGATATGATTTTTTTTTATTAATATAATTATTTGACATCCAAACATACATTTTTGCAAACCCGATGACGCACTTTACTTTACTTGTTGAAGTAGGTTTGAATTTGGTAACTTATTTTCTTCTCGCTTACTTTTATTTTCTTCTATATCAAGTGTATTCTTTTTTTTAACCTTATAACTAAATTTATAAAGTGGTACTGACCTACCGTCCTAAGTTCATTGTTTAACGTAAGTTCAATATTTTTAATTTTTGTATAAATAATTAATATTACCAAGAAAATTGAAATACATAAAAGCTATTTGTGAAAGTCAGCTAAACTCTAGAGACAAATACGCAATAAAGCCTCGACTCCAAAACCGGATTATGACGCGACCCGTGTCAAATTGACAGCTGCTGTCAGATGACATATGTCACGCTGACACCCGCTAACACCATTGATCTTCATTGGTACATTGCCATATAAAAGTAAGATGACAAATTGAGTAGCCACAGATAAATAAGGACGTTGTATCAAAAATGAATGCTTCGCGTATTACGAGTATTGTACATTTTTAGTTTTTTTTTTGGGAATATGATATATTTTTCATAAATTTTAGAATTTACATTTTTATTTTTTTTACACACAGATACAGATAACCAGTCCAAAAATATTATTGTATTGTGTAGTGAAATCAAAATGCATCTTATCTAATCATCTAAAGAAACACCATAATTTCAACATACAATAATCATCTATTTTGGCTCAATTTTACAACGATAGTAATTTAGTGTAAAGTTTATATGTTGATTTCCATTTTCATGCTATATCACACGAAGCTATCACGTTCTTTGACGGGTACACAACATAAACACGAAACATAAACCAGCAGATGTAAGCCGTCTACACTACCCACTAAAACCCCCCGGTGCTCCTTCTCAACTGCCGCAACCTGGGACTAAGGGAGACAAGGAAAACACTTCCAGGTCTCACGGCAGGACTCCTGCCAGCACACCCGCTGCCTCACCGGAGATGGGCCGCCCATACAGGAGCACCGTACAGCGATATCGACCTGACCACAGCGGTGTAGAGCTGATGGCTCGAGGCGCCTGGCACATTACCGCTGTATAAAAGGCGCGCCAAAGCCGCTACTGTTTTTTAGCAGTTTCGAGACCAACAGGGTAAAATGGTCCCGGTGCGTTCCACCTTGGACAACAGGATAAGTCCGAGGTACTTCATGATGTCGCATATAGCCTATCATATGGATAATAAACTTAGCGTTAGGGCACTCCGTTGCTCCGCCTTACCAGTGCAAGGAAATAAAAATAAAGTAAATAATACCTACTTATAGCAATTATTATATTATAATTATTTCTCCAAATGATAATCAATGCCATAATCATCGCGTTAACAATCAATAAACCACCGTTTGTCTATAATAAAATAATTACATATTCTTTTGTGGTATTTAAAACCAACACTGTCTTTATCAAAACGCCTTGAAGTAATAAAATTTTGGAATCTAAACATAAGTTAATCGAAAATACGTCATCAACTCTTACTTTTTTAACCATAAATACTAGTAATTCCAAAATAATTTGTACATACCACAAAAAAAAATGTGAAAATTACTAAAATCTTCACTTATAATATCAAAAATTACTATAATGCGTTGGTAAAATATTTTTTTACTCTAAACTCTACGCACGAGTCAACACTAAGCTTTGACTCCTATGAGATTATGACGCGACCCACGTCACTTTGCTAACAACTCGGATGGCATATGTCATAAATGGTACGTTAAACTATAAATAAATTGGAATTTAGGTAAGAGAATCGGAAGTACACTTAAGTGATAGTGAAGTTTATCAACATTTTTTTTTACGAAATGGCCACTGTCAAAGTGTTACATAATTAATAATAGATTATAATAGATACACATACTTTTTATTTTTTTTTCCCGCACAAAGCAAGGTAGGCAGACTGGGCTTCTTTTAATTTTTGAGACACAAAATATTTTATATAAAACATAGATAGTTAATAAATAAAAATATTTTTATATAAAACATAGATAAGCTTACTGAGTACTCACATTTTTTTGTTTTCTTTTCAATCTATTTTATTTTGAGATACACAAGACATTTTACATTTTTGTATTATCAATTGTTGATTTATTTTAATTTTTACTGACAGAATGTCTAATATCAGTTTAACTCATTAAACTGATATTAGACATTGTGTCTCAAGACAGTGTGTGCATTCGTGTCTCAGCACTTGATGATTTTTTTATAAATTTTAACAATATTTTTATTGTATGTTTAGTGGCGAAATTGAACACCGCTTTATCTAATCATTTCAGGGAAACACTTGGATAAATATGTATCGAAACACTTTTGTAAATATATAGATTAAATTTTCACACAAATAGATTCAGATTCACGCTGTATCCCGCAGGTAGCAGGATAGGCAGCGAAAGCCAAGAGTTAAAACACTCTGTCCTTGACTTAAGATTCCAAAATGTATTTTCGGACTAAAGCGCTTTTGCTTTTTACAATCCTCAATTCATAATATAGTCATTTATATTTCAATATACTCAATAATAGTTAGCTGTGACCAAATTTACTTTTAAAATTTTTAATAAAATTAACTTTCTATACTTTCTTGATTTCACTCTAATTAAGTGAAGTCAATCAACAACAATATTGTATCTAATCTCTGACTCTCTAGTGTTTTCAGGGATTCAAATTAAGTTGTAAATTGAAACATTTAAAATTCATTGCCGTTTTAATAGGCTTTCCAAATAACTCATTTTGCACGATATTCATGGAACTACGCTGATACATAATTATAATTATATTTTGATATTTTTAGTCCTAATATTTTAGGACTTGTATACGCGGCGTTGAATTCCGCCGCTCAACTGACAATACGTTGAGTTACATTGAAGGGCAGTGAGTTGGAGTGTATTGACACTAGGCTTTCTCTGCCTACTCTGCTACGCGAAATAAGGCGTGAGGCTGAAAAATGGAAACTTATAAAACGTGTAAGCAAGGGGAATCTAGTATCAAAAAAGTCCGTTCTCCACTTTCTGCATAGTTTTCGAGACATTGCGTGTTGAGTGGCGTAACTCAACGCCGCGCTTTGCAAACACTGCTTAACCTTGGAGGAGGCAGGCTCTAAAATGACTATGAAATGTGAACGTCGTTCTTTTTACGTTCTGGAAATACCATATTAAATAAGCCCTTCTTAGCAAGTTCAGTAATAAAAGTCATTTTTTTCATAAGTAACAGGAAAGTTGAATTATGATGATATTAATATGAAGTAAAAAATTAAGGTTTGTAGTCTATAAGAAATATTTTTTATTTACGTACATTTACGTAAAATCCTTTTTTAAATTCTTTTCTTTAGTTAAGTAATAAATAATACTAATAAAGATATTTAAAGATGTCTAAAGAAACCCTCTAAGAAATGAATGAAGAGAGGCAGCTTATAACATGTTAATTTAAACAAAAACACACTTGTTCAACCCTTAATTACATTCGAGGGGTACTTTACTCCAGCCAATATTTTTCTGGAAATAATTCTATTCACATTGCCAGCAATGGTTTCATTGTATGTGGTCACATTAATTTATATAAATTGTAGAATTTGCGAAGAATTTGCGAATTGTAGCGTTGAGACTAGTCGTGAGGCAGAGGCGTACGCGTATGACTGCGCACATGACATATTGTGGGTTCGATTCTTACTCGAGGAAACGAAATATTTAATATTTTCATTTCTTCGTCATGGTATCGAGGAAAATTGTAGTGTTAAATTATGAAGTCAATTATCAAACACTAAGCTCTCTCAGCCTACCCTGCTACATGCAGGATACAGTGTGAAGCTTAAAAAATTGACTAATTTTCTCCAAATATATGCCTTTTATCTGATATTGAATAAAAACATGATATTAATTTATTTTAGGATTAAAAACTACCCCACGAAGTACCTAAAGTAAGTCTATCTAGCGCATGTAGTTGAGGGTTAAAGCGGAAAGCGGAGAATGAAATGTTTAGACTAATATCAAGGAAAAATCGTGAAGAAAAAGAATGTAAAGTCACTTAAAGAAAAAAAAATAATTAAATCCGTCCATCTCTTAACCAGACAATACACCCGTATTAATATTAAGTATTCAATAGAAATACTCCTAAAGGTCCCTTTTTGACAGTCAGCGATGTAGACCGTATTTTGGTATTCTAATTTAAAACAGATTCAATTTGAGTGATTTATTTGATTTCTTTTAGCCAGGATTTTTGAATGTAACATTCGTATTATTCGACTTTTATTTAATGTATGTCTTCTTTTAATATTAAATAAGTTTTATTACGTTATGTTACGCTTATTACTTAATGGATAGATTTCATTATTGTCTAAAATTTATTTTGATTATTTTTTTCACCTTCAGGCAGCTTATGTTGAATATACCTAAATGTATTTTTTTACAATTGCAGCAGGTTAGGCAGAGGGCAAAATAGTGTTAAGAAATTATGTACTCAACTTTCTGCTTCATTTCCAAGATATGAAATAAACAAAAATAATTCAGAGTTTATACTGCTGCGCCTCTACGGTCTCTAATAAATAGTTTTTTATGACAATAATATTATTGTCAAAATTGACATAAAAAAAAACTATTTTTTAATAAATTATATAGAGAAATTTAGAAAAACTCCATTAGTCTTCTGTTAATTCTATTTATATCTAACTGGAGCCTAATTTACAGAAACTATTCAAAATACTCAGCAAAATGTTTCAAATTCCAACAGTGTTAATGTTACAAGCTCCATAATTTAAATGCCTTTATCTCTGCCATCACATTTCGCTACTTTTTTTATATAAAAAATCTACACTTACGAAGGAATATCTACGAAAAAAAATTACACTTAAATAAATTGGTGTTAGGTACCGTTACTTTAAAGTAAGAAAATAAAAAAATGAAAGATTTTTTTATTCCTCGAGTAAGAATCAAATCCACAACCGTAGACTTTATAATCAGACGGTTTGCTGCTATGCCACGATCATCTTAACATTTCAAAGGCTTTATAATTGTAAAATTTCTATGGCTATGGTCGAAAATACGAAAGATCCTAGAACTAAATTCATTACACTATTATATAATATTCGTTCATCCGGAGCTGGAGTAAATTCTAATTGTACAATAGCTTCATACCGTATTCAGAAGATTTCATTGAAAACCAGAGGACAGGAGAGGTTGTCGGATGTAGATATAAATGTAGTGGTCATTAGTGGGGAACGGAGTGTCTTAACACTAGGTTCCCTCTGTATACCCTGCTGTGTGCGGGATACAGTGTGAAGCTAATTTAATTTTTAATTTTGTAATTTGAGAGATGCTCCATACAGTTAGCAGTGGAGTGGGGTGGACCGCGAACCATCCAAAGTTAGAAATGCAACTCCTGATAGACTATTTTCTCTAAATATACACTATAAGTTACTTTAGAAAATGAAGATCTATTGTTAAGGCCAGACGTGTGACTGTAAAAGCGACAGATTGTGGGTTCAATTCCCACTGGAGATAATTGTTTTTTTATTATTTTTATTCCTTCGTTCTGATTTTGAGGTAACGCGAGGCGTTAAGTTTCGTCACTTAACACGCAAGTCCTCCAAAATTCAGTGGAAAGTTGGGGGGCGATGTCTTAACACTAGACTCCCTCTGCCTCTGCTATATGCGGGATACAGCGTGAAACTGAACATCATCGTGAACATCAGTTATTTAGTGATGGCACTGTAAGCAGCTTAGTTAAACATTAATAACTTTACCATTCGTTATGAAAAAACTACATATATTTTTGCTTCACGCTGTATCCTACACATAAGGGAGTAAGCAATGGGAACCTGAATGGGAACTTTACTAATATATAAAAATATGTCATAGTAAATTTTCTAAATAAATCCTCAAATCTCGTTTGAAAGGGGAAAGACACAATCTTATTAAACGCAAGGAAGATACCGACAATTTGAAATATTGCATTTCCTTAGCCAGCTTGAGGTGGAAAAATTGCATTCTCTAAAGCATTTTCAAATATCATAGTTATTGAAGTTACGAGTTGTTCTTTTCTGATCTTTATGTTGGAAGGTTAGTCTATTTTTCTTTTAAATTTAGGCTTAAGCCGAATATGGGAGTATAAGGTTTAAAGTTTGAGGCCAGTCGTGGCATAGGGGCAAAAGTATGAGATTGTAAGTAGTTGTGAGATCGATTCCCAATCGAGAAAATGAAATCTTTACTATTTTTATTTCCTCGCTCTGATAACGAGGCAAAGCGCGTTAAGTTCCACTCAACACGCAATGCTTCCAGGATTCGTCGGAAAGTAGGGAACGTTAGTGTCTTAATGGGAACGGATATCTTAGTATTAGCTTTATGTTTGGGTCCATGGTGAAGCTATTAAGAAAATGTAAAGATAAATAAATAAGTACTAAGATGTTTCTTTTCTTGCTTCGAGACAGTGCTTGTTGAAAGGTGGAACACAGCTTCTTAAAGCGGGGAAATTAAAATAATTCTTCCCCCTTTTTACAGTCATATACTGTTTTACCATAAAACCACCTTCAAAACGGTAGTGTCTATTTCTATAAATAACTTATAATAGGAACTTAGGAGCTATCACGAACTAAAATATATTCGTGATGTTCGAGCTAGAAGTAAATGGTAAGAGAAACATAATATAAGAAAGTGACATTTTATTAGATGGATGTCACTGGCTGATATTACACATTCGAACGTATACATACTATATCTATACACGCACGTGTATGGAATGCTCAATGAGATCGACTATGTAATCCTAGCTTTTGAGACCTTAACAACTTATAGTACAATTATACAAGACAATTTGGAGTACTAATGTATTAGCATATAGTTTTTTTTTAGCTTTGCGCTGTGTCTTGAATATAGCTGGGTAGGCAGAGGGAAACCTACGACATAAGGAATATAGGGGTCATAACGGATAAGACACTCCGTTCCCATTAAGACATCTCCGCTTCCCACTATCCACTGAATTCTGAAGGCATTGCGTGTGGAATGGCAGAACTGAAAGTCAGGCTTGGCCTCATGGCCAATGCCATGTTCAATGGCGATGAGGCCAAAGCGCAGCTTTCAGTTCCGCATTCCTTAGTAATGATACCACAGAGAAGAAATGAAAATATTAAATACTTTATTTCCTAGAGTGGGAATCGAATCCACAACCTGTAACGCTTGCGTTGCGCAAATTTGTGACTGGCTAATAAAGATAGGTATTTTAAAGTGGTCATAATTTCAAATCTATCTCAACCTGCTTGATATCTGTGTGACTGATAGTTATCAATTGAAATGTCATGTTTTAATATTTGGGTGTTAGTCTAATTTCAGCAAATAGTCGGACTTTCATTTTTTTTATCGAAACAAAAAAAAATAAAAAAATGTATTTTATCTTTTTTTTAGGTTCAAGCTTTATCATTCACGTAGAACCTAGAAATCTAATGTTAAGGTACTCCGATCACCGTAAGACATTTCCGTTCCTCTTTCCGCCGAATTCATAAACCATTACGTAGTGACGCAACTCAACGCCGCGTTTAGACAACCGGTCACATAAAACTATTTTTGCTTAATTGAAAATCTCAATAATGTATTATCATTATTTTAAGATAAATCACAGCCTCACACACAACAGTATAGGTTCTCTCGTACGTACTACGTTTATGGCACACTCACTCTTGGATATTATGTCATATATCACTAGCAAATGGATTCCCTGGGAAATAACGAGACGCACTTCGTGACCTATCAATCCATTATTTTATCTACAATACATCGTTATAGACAAAAGTTACGGTATGAATAATGAAATTATTTTTATATATAATATTTTTGTTTAGAGTACTAAATATACTGAATATTTTAAAATATAGGTCGAAAATAGGGTTATCATATTATATTAGTTATGCATGTATTATCTATATATATATATATATATATATATATATATATATATATATATATATATATATATATATTAAATACCAGTCGTGGCGCAGGAGCACAAGCGTGCGACTGTAAACGTGACAGGTTGTGGGTTTGTTTTCCTATGGAGAAAATGAAATATTTAATACTTTCATTTCCTCTGGTAACGCGGCAAAGCGGGGCTTTGAACTCCACTACTCATGTAACATTAGGTTCCCAGGTTTCCTCTGCCTACCCTGTTAAGGTCTTGGTGAAGCAAAAAAGAAATTAATAACGTAAAATTTATTAAAGTAAATTCTTTCTTATGCCGATCATATTGAAGTGTATATATCATTTTGACATGAGATAGATAACATATGAAATAATAAGGAGACAAATGAAATTGTTCTTTTTTTGATCTCATTTTTCTGACATATCTCTTATTATTTATATATAACATAGTTTCAGTGTTCCATTTTTATATTCCTTCAAGAGGAACTTGAATCTATACACATAGTGGTCAGACAATGTTTAACTCCGTGGCAGTGCACAAAATAAGAAATTCCAATTTTTGATAGAATAATAATTTATCCGTCGTCCTCACTATGCCGTCGTGTCCCAATGGCATAAGTGTATGAATGTAGACGTAACGGTTGTGGATTCGATTCCCCGCTTTTCTTCGCTCTGGCAACGAGGCAAAGAGTGGCGTGGAATCCCGCCACTCACGGGGAACAAAATTAGATTAACAGATTTCCAGCTTCCCTTTATCTACCCTGCTATCTATGGCATAGTGTAAAGCTAAAAAAAGCGTATAGGTATGTATTCGAATAAATTCAAAATAAATGAGAAGATTAGGCTTATTTGCTTTCAAGAACAACAAATAGAATGATCATATTATAACGCTACATAAATATTGCCTAATTTTAAAACTTAGGTAAGTTTTAAGTCAAAGAATAATAATATAAAATAGTATACAAACATTATAAAAATACTAAATGCCCGAAGAATAATATTTTTGCTTTGTACAATTTGAAATCGTTTCCAAGATACATTTTAAATTTCTCGAGGTCCAGGAATATATTCGTCACAAAAGAGCTTTGGTGCAGCTTATATTATAATATAAAAAGCAATACAAGTATAATGACGTCATTTATGAAGTTAAAGACGATTTTTTTAACGTTGACGCGTTTTCCAGGCTGATATAGGATAAGTAAAAAAAGAGAGAAATACTCTGTGTTCCGATTTTTCCCCTATATAGAAAACATATAATTTTAGGTTATGGGAACTGTCGTAGTGCAGCGTGATAGCGTCACGTCGTGATTATAACTCAGAACTGATATTCTGGTAACAAGACAAAGCGCGGCATTAAGTTCCGCCACTCAACACACAATGTATCGAAAATTTAGCATTTTCTTGTTACCAGAGCGAAGAAAAGAAATTATTAATAAACTATAATTCATTTGGAAATCAAACTCGCAACCGTGGCGTTTACAGGCTTATGCCACTGAGCCACGAGGGCCTCTATAATATTTAGATATATTTTAATAATTTTTACACATAAGTAAACACTACATGAAATGTAAATGTTAGTTTAGGCCAAAAATATCGACGTTGGCACGCGAACCGCACTAATACGGCTTTATGTGGTTGACGGATCCCGTGGAACCGGATGCTGGTTTAAATCAGTCGGAATGTTCGTTTTGATGAAGCGAAACGGGATTTGTGGGGTTTTTACTTTGAATAGTATTTTGTTTTGAATTGTATTATTACGTTTTCGATATTGTAGAATATTTTTTTATAGATTTTTTAAAAGTTTTAAGCAACATTGTGAGTATTAATATATTTATTAGAATATGCATCATTGAATTTTACTGAGAAGTATCCTACATATACTATATCCTTTAGGTAGGGCGTCCTAGTGCTAAGACACTCCTCAATTTTCGTCCAATTTACGAGGCGTTTGCGGGTTAAATAGTGAAAATTAAGGCCACGCCTTTGTCGTGATACCAGAGCGAGGAAATGAAAATATTTAATATTTCTTCCTCCAAAGCGGGAATCGAACAAACGCCGCGCCAGTCAGGCGCTGTGTTGCTGCGCCACAATGTTCTCAAATCTAGTATTCGCTTTGTTTATTTCTTAGATTCACAGATTTTTAGTTATCTTTATTCTATCAATAAAGTTATGGATGTTTATTTATATAATCATTATGTAATGCTCAATCAATGGCTCTGATATGTACAAAAAATGGCCAGGCCAGGCAGTGCAGTCCAATAAGGCCAGTTGTAGTGCATGAGCATAAGCGTGCAACTGTAAAAGCTATAGGTTGTGGGTTTGATTCCAATCCGGAAATTAATTATTTAATAATTTCATGTCCTCGATCTAGAATCTAGGCAAGGCGTGAAGCTAAAAAAATATAATATAGCGTTTTCTGTGCAATGTTATATTTTTAAAAAAGGAATTAGATATTCAGATAAATGAAAGTGAATAGTATAGATTATTCTTTGAATTTATAAACTCTAGTATCTATATTACCTTTCCTAAACTTATAATAGTTTTCAAAGTGAAAACCATTTAAGTTCTTATATTTTAACTTTTGTTCAAAATGTATTTTTATTACATACAAATTGTCCGTAAAATTCTATGCATTAATATCTTAATATGTATCTAATAGTATATTGAGGCCAGTTTTGGCGCAGTGGCTTAAGGGTGCGTCTGTAATCGCGAGTAGTTGTGGGTTTAATCTAGCTCGGAAATGAAATATTTAGTATTTTCATTTCCTCGCTCTGGAAACAAGGCAAAGGGCAGCGTTGAGTTCCACCAACACGCGGAGCCTACAGAAGTGGGCGGAATGTGGAGGTCGGAAATGTCTTAATGGGATCGCAGTGTCTTGTATATATACGAGTATATGCAAAATACGGCGTGTAGCTAAAAATAAAGAAAAAATAAAAATCATTACATTTACGGAGTGTCTTAACACTAGGTTCCCTCTGCCTACCCTACTGTATGCGGGATACAGCGTGAAGATATACATATATATTTTTTTAATTACATTTATAAAAAATCCACGTATATTGTTTTATTGGAATTCCCATTTTATCCGTTTCATTTCGCCAACAGATTCCATTTAGCAAAAGTCGAATGGATGACATCGAGGTGCTATATCACGTGATAAAACTAGAAATCAATTAGCATGTACAGTGTACGGCCTCGGTCGTTTTACTTGTCAAAGATAAAATAATTTTCCCGAAATCCACCATTCAAATTCCCCACTTTTTTTTCGACTTTTAGACAGGATTATTTGAAACATTGCCGACACACGATAAATTGGGTTTAGGAAATTTATTTTTGTGTTAAAAATCTAGATTTTATTGCTTTTTCGCTATTGTTTATATATGGATTTATTTTTAAATTTATGGAATATTTGTAAATTACCTGTTTATTTTTTTCAAGCAAATGGATATTTTCTAAGAATTTATTTTTAGTTAAGACTAAGGAACGGAGTGTCTTAACACTAGGTTCCCTCTGCCTACCCTGCTGTGTGCGGGATACAGCG
>JAATLQ010032256.1:0-13591 GCA_013421005.1 Heliconius erato x Heliconius himera | reverse complement strand
ATTGAGTTAAAACAAAGCAATTGGTGAAATTTTCAAGTAAATCGGTTCAGTAGTTTCAGAGAAAAATGCGGACAACAATATGTCGACAGACAGACAGACAGACAGACAGACAAGAAATTCAAAAAAAATCTTTTTGCTTTCTATTAGTCTTTTTAAGTGTCCCTCTATCCATTTCAGTCAAAATTACTAAATGTACAGACAAAATATTTTTACTGTCTTATTATATATAGAGATTATAATTTATAATGAATGGACGCTTATGTTATAATTAATTGACGTTAAAATTTTGTTTCGAATGAAGTTATTAATTTAATATACGAAAAAATATATGAAGCCATTAACACATTGACAACAAAAATAAACAAACACAACGTTTATACACACTTTTCCTATAAAAATTGTGGGTTTTATCTAAATAACGTATCTGAAAAGAACAATACACAGATTAACACTAATTTGACAGTTGGAATTTTGTAGTTACTCTGTGGCCAAGGCAAAAATAATCTGGTATCAAAAAGGCAGGAAGCCATTGTTTCCTTAAAATGTGAATAAGGAAAATATAACTTATATAAGTTGTAATTGGGTTTAAAATTGCGTAGCTGTGTATGTCAGGTGGAGCTCGCCTTGGTACTCGCTCATCTTTATTGTCTAGAGAATTCTTCCATTGTATCAACGCGTCTTCACTTTGAGGTGGTTTTTTTAGATACTTATCTTAATGTTATAAAGATCTTTTCGGGACATATTAAAAATTTGTAGAAAATATAATGTATGAAAATATAATATTTTTTAGTGCCGTGTAGATCATTTGGAATATTTAACAGATTATTGATATTTGATTAATATAGAGTATTACAAAGGAGTATGGGGTCATATTCTGGAACGGTGACGTTAATTAATATTGATCTATCTGCTTATATTGATTTCGATGTTAGTATAGGACAACTTACATAATATAATTGTCATATTTTTAGATTGATCTTAAAGCAAAATTTTATTTCATTGTTTTTTTTATTTATTTTCTTAACTTCAAGTTGTATCCCGCACATAGCAGGGTTGGCAGAAGGAGCCTGGGAACCTAGTGTTAAAACACTCCGTTTTCAATTAAGACATATTCGTTGTCCCCTTTCCAGTGAATTCTTGAGGCGGTGCGTGAGTGGCGGAACACAACGCCGCGCTTTGCCTCGGTACCAGAGCGAGAAAATGTAAATATTTAGTAATTTATTTCCTCAACTGAGAATCGATCTTACAACCGTCACTTGTGCCCTTATTTAAATAAAAATATATAAATACTTTATAATATTTTTAACGACTTTATAGTACGTATTATAGTATAAAACATTTTATTTTAACACTTTGTATTGAAAACAGAAACAATAGCACACAATGGAAGTCAGACAACACTGGAACGCACTGCAGCTTAAGAATTGCGTCAGGTGGTGTGGCTAGAAGCAAAAAATGTTTATATATATATTTATATATATTTTTTATTTAATATAGATATTAAATTAAAAATAATTATATCAAAAATAAATATAAAGTTGCTATATTGTATTTTGTTTGGTAAATTATTTATTACAATTTCTAAATGTCAATATAAACTTTGAGGCCGTCGTGGCGCAGTGGCACAAACGTTTACCTGTAAACGCCACAGTTGTGGGTTCCTATTTGTGGGAATGAATTATTATTTATAAAAAAAATCATTTTCCCGCTCTGGGAACAAGGCAAAGTGCTTCGATGGGTTCCGCCACTCAACACATAATGCCCGATCCGGCGGAAAATGGGGAACAGAGTGTCTTAACAGGTTAGGTTCCCTCTGCTTACCATGCTGTGCGCGGGATACACCTTGAAGCTGAAGTAAAATACTAAGTTTAGTTTAGTTAGTTATAATGTGCGTTCGTGAGTCCTAAGTATGTATTTACTTAAAAAAAATCAGCTCCATGCTGTATCCCGCACGCAGCAGGGAGGCAGAGGGAACCTGGTGTTAAGACACTCCGTTCCCCACTTTCTGCCGAATTCTGGAGGCATTGCGTGTTGAGTGGCAGAACTCAACGCCACGCTTAACCTCGACACCAGAGCGAAGAAAATGGAAATATAAATTCAGCTTCAGCTTCACGCTGTATCCCGCACACAGCAGGTTAGGCAGAGGGAACTAAGTGTTAAGACACTCCCGTTCCCGACTTTCTGCCGAATTCTGGAGGCATTGCGTTTTGAGTGGCAGAACTCAACGCTGCGCTTAACCTCGACACCAGAGCTAAGAAAATGGAAATATAAATTCAGCTTCAGCTTCACGCTGTATCCCGCACACAGAAAGGTAGGCAGAGGGAACTAAGTGTTAAGTCACTCCCGTTCCCCACTTTCTGCCGAATTCTGGAGGCATTGCATGTTGAGTGGCAGAACTCAATGCCGCGCTTAACCTCGACACCAGAGCGAAGAAATGGAAATATAAATTTAAGTAAATGTTTCATCCCCTCGAGTGGGGATCGAACCCACAACCAGTATAACCAAATAACCAGTATAAACAAATATCTATAAAGATATATAACCATTATATATCTTTATAGATATTTGTTACCGTTACCGTTACCGTTGTTACGCGTTCTATAGTAATGGTAACTTTATATACAAATGTATTTCTATCTATATGTCTATCTATAAGGGAAGTAGATATTGATATGAAACAATAACATGTAACTGTATCTTGTATTACATATTCTGTTCTTATAATAAGATAATTGAAATCTTTTATCTTCCTAACCGCAATGCGAACTATTTATTTGTGTTTACGCAACTCCGTTTTATCTGGACAAAGAAAACATAATGTTAGGACACTCAGTTCTCTACATTTAGCCATTTTTTTATATTGATATAATGTGGAAAAAGAGATACAAGGAAATTTCTCAGCCTTCTAAGGATTGGAAAGAAGTTCCTGGGACTTATGACCTAAGTGTAGGCTTAAGGAAGCTTTTTAAAATACATATTATCACTTGTTTTCACAGTCCTAGATCTTCTCTACCTAGTAGAAATGAACTCAGGATAATATACAAGTCTTTTTGTAAACTAAAGAGAGATTTGAGTGTTATAAACTCTTGTTTTTATTTCTACAAATTACTATAAAATTGTATTATAATAAAATTATGTATTATGTGAAAGTATTTGGGGCCAGTCGTAGCGTAGCACAAGCGTGCAATAGTAAACGCGACAGATTGTAAGTTCGATTCCCACTCGAAGAAATGAAGAAATATTGAATATTTTTGTTCCTTCGCTCTGGTAACGAGGCCAAACGCGGCATTAAGTTCCGCCACTCAAAAGACAATGCCTCCAGAATTCGGCGGGACCGGACAAGTAATGGAAACTGAGGGTCTCAGCACTAGGTTCCCTATGTCAACTCCGATACCCCGATATCGCTATATCTAAACAAAAAGAAATGATAAATCCACAAACAGTTAGAACGAGACATGTTTACAAGTTAGTGTAGGCGCTGGTTCCAATACTCACATATTGAAACAGATCGACAGAGCGTTGCGCAAATCACGGACATTTTCCTATGCCCACATATTGCGCAATAATGGTTAGAGCCACTTAAAGGGAAGACTAAACTTGAATACGAAATGCATTTAAGTAGAAGAAGGCACACTTTAGCAATTATTTCGTGCTGCGTAAACGTAATGTTTGTTTTGTTTTTAAAAGTGGTAGGACTGTGTTACTGGGAGTAACTAATATGAATAATAGTATTTCGTTAGGATTTATTTTGATCTTGAATTGGAATAGCGCGCGATTTCGTCCGCTTGAACTTTATGAATATTTCATATAATATTATATTATGGTTATCTGTACTGTTATGCACTCAATAAATCGAAATTTACCTGTTTATGGAATTTATTAAAATTTCCCGCAAAAAATGACATTTTTAATATAAATATGTTTAGTTATTTCACCCGTCCGGAACTCATCAGTATTGAGCTCTCTCCAAGGCAGCATTTGGCAACTTTAGCCAGCCTTCGCTTCCGCCATTACGCACAGGAAATGACATGTTGGTCCATATGGCAAAAGAGAGCTGATCTCTTGGGCGCTCTCCTTACCTCGACCTCGACTAAGGATGACCGAAAAATAGCGCCGCCGACCATCTCGCGGTGCCAGAGCTCAGTGCCTCAAGTTAAATTCCTTTAAAAAAGCAGTTAGGCGAGCGTATTTTTTTGGGTATCCATAAGTCGAGTGGGCCAGATGGCATCTCCCCTTTAGTCTTCCGTTCTTGTGCCCCTGCACTGACACCGGTGCTACCGGCACTTTTACTCATTTGGCGTAGTCTCAGACTCGTAGAAGAGCGTTCTTATCCACCCGTTGCCAAACAAAGGCGATGGTTCCGTTCCATCTAACTACTAACAAGTATATTGCTATTCCTGCTTTCAATAGTGATGGTAAGCACCATAAATAGCCAGTTCTTGATTTATCTGGAGGATCACCAATAGGTCAATAATCAATGACCGTCAATATGGCTTCTGCCATGGTCGCTCAAGTGGTGGTCATCTGGTTTACCTAACCCACCGACGGGCTGCGGCTATCGAAAGCAAGAGAGAGTGGTAGGTCTGGGCATGACGAAGGCAAATGCCTCGATCAAAGGATCGAGTGTGCACGGGGCGCTTGCAAGGGCAAAGATCCTTAAATATATGCAAGTAGATCGCCAGTTTTATCACTGGGCGCAGTATTAAGGTCGTTGTCGACGGTTTTTGCTGGAAATAGGGAAAACTATCACAGGCTACTTTGTATACCTGTGGTCGCTAGTGTCCCCCAACGTGCTGTCCCCTACGTTGTTTCTTCTGGATATCAATGACATATTAGTAGGTCCTAGCATTCATTGCTATGCATACGATACAGTGCTGAAATAAACTTGTCTTCTGTTGAGATGTCTCTCGGGATTTTTTTCTCATGGTGTGAAAGGAACTTGGTTCAACTCAATCCCCAGAAGACACAAGTTCATCGTTCATTGTTCGTCGATCATCTGAAAAGCAAGGCCAAGTTGACCTCGAGGTAACTGGGGGTCATCAGCAGAGCGAGACAGCATTTCAGCTTGAATCATTTGATCGTTTACAACGTAGAGCCATTCGAATCGTTGGGGACCCAATAATCTGTAAAAAGCTTGACGATAATTCAATTACCGGCGTAGATGGTATTTGAGTTTAAATTTGAGAAAATAATATCATCTTTCAAATTTCCTCAATATGTTTCATTCTATAAACATAAGGTACATTGGAGAGTCCTTAATCTTGAAATCTCGGTATTTTTATCATAATACAATTTCATTTATCTTGAGGCCGGTCGTGGCGCAGCGGCACGAGATGTGACTGTAAAACCAACTGGTTGTGGGTTCGATCCCCACTCGAGGAGATGAAATATTTACTTAAATTTATATTTCCATTTCTTCAATCTGGTGTCGAGGTTAAGCGCGGCGTTGAGTTCTGCCACTCATCACGCAATGTCTCCAGAATTCGGCAGAAAGTGGGGAACGGAGTGTATTAACACGAGGTTCCCTCTGTCTACCCTGCTGTGTGCGGGATACAGCGTGAAGCTGATTATTATTTATCTTCTATCATTATACAAATAATAATTTTACAAACAATGTCAAAGAACAAAACATTAAAAACTATTGATTTAGCCAATTCAATAAAACAGTTTTATAAAATAACTAATGACTTATTTTATAAAAGCTTAATGAAGCTAACAGCAATTATGTCGAACTACATACTTTAAATTGATATAACTTTTTTATGCATAAACCGACTGTGAAAAAACAAACTTAAGCGAAGCTTGCCAAAATCGAATAGTAAAAATTCGATTTAAATCGGACAAGTCGACTCTGAGATTAGCATGAACTAACGCACAAACAATTTTTTTAACTAAAATCATTATTTTGGATTCTAACTACTACTGATCAATATCAGTAATCGTTTTTTTTCATTTATCTTCCATGTACATACATCTAGCAGTTACGATTTTATTATATGTATATATTAAATTTGCTTAGAAATATACTAAGTGGTATTAAGGTTATCTATCATGTCGTAAGCGGATGTACGGCAGATTTAAAATTTTTAATAATTTTAAAATTAACTGCATGAACTTCTAATGTTTTTTTTATATAATATGATAATTATGTATATTTTTGTTGAAGCTTTACGTAGGATAAGTTGTGGGTTTAAGCGGTAATAATTATTGAAAAATAGAAAGACTCGAAATAAAAATTGATTTATAAAATGTTAAGAGACTCTGTGTACGGTTAAGTTAATTTAAGCGTTGTATATGGCGAAACTCCACACCGCATATTGTTGTTCTGGAGCCAGGAATTGAAAGGAAATGAAAATAAGTTATTCCCCCGAGTGAGAATCGAACTTATAATCATCATATTTATAGTTAGAAGCTTTGACAAAAACTTTGTTTAAAATCCACAAATTCACAGATGAACAAACGATACTATTGAATGACTCTGTCAAATAGATGAACGAATCATATTTGATGATATGATTTATAGTTACGATATGGGTGTTTAGTGTTTTTAATTTTTTTCCTTCCTCATTAACTTCGGCTAAATGTCTAGAATGTTTCTAACAAGGTGAAAAATGGATCACACATATTGTCAATATACATAATATCTATATAGGATTACAAAATATTCGATAACAGATTTTTTTTTAAATATAATTATCGCCGTCACGTCGGTCACCGTGAGGTCGTCGTGCCGTATTGACTCCTGACTGTTAACGCTGTAGTGGAGTTTGAATTAATTAATTATTTTCACATGCCCGCTCTGGTAACAAGACCAAACGCAGCGTTGAATTCCGCCACTAATCACTAAACAGTAGGTTTCCTCTGCTTACCCCACTATAAAGTATCGAAAGTGAAAAATTTCAAGTATCTCTTACACATTACTATACTTCTTAGTAGTTTAAAAGATATAAAAACATGAGGCCAGTCGTTGCGCAGTGGTACGAAGTGTGACTGTAAAACCGACTGGTTGTGGGTTCGATCCCCACTCTAGGAGATGAAATATTTACTTAAATTTATATTTCCATTTCTTCGCTCTGGTGTCGAGGTTAAGCGCGGCGTTGAGTTCTGCCACTCAACACGCAATGCCTCCAGAATTCGGCAGAAAGTGGAGAACGAAGTGTCTTAACACTAGGTTCCCTCTGCCTACCCTGCTGTATGCGGGATACAACGTGAAGCTAATTTTGATTTTAAAAAAAATATTTGCAATTTTTCGCTTTCGACCATACTCCCTAGGGACCATGTGGGATACAGAGTGAACCTAAAAAAAACCATAAGTGAACTTTAAACATGTCTCATCTATAAATAACGTATAAAACTTGTTGAAATAGCTAAAAAATTACTATTATTACTAGATGATTTTGATGGATGGTTCAAAATGGCCACTTTCGCTGTCACTCCACTATTAGGGCAAACCCTGAGGCGAAGTACGGCCACCTATGTCAAAGTAATGGAGATTCTCTCTTGTGATTCTATTCATACAGTATTCACACAGTTTCACTATAGTAATTGACGAAGAGAAGGTGTAATCGTCATCAAAAGTTAATTCTACATAATAATATGTCTTTTATCTCATTTTTGGGTTATGTAAACGCTTTCACTGGGCTTAGAGTTTGTTGTGGTTGTGTTATTATGATTTTTTTGAATTTAGTACGCGTTGTGATATGAAAATATTAGGTTTTGACAACCTAGTATATGGTTATTGGTACTACATGTACTAGCAGTATTTTATTTGTTATGTAGAAAGAAATAAGAAAAGAAATACTCAATTTGTCACTATTTCTTGTTTTAATGACAGAAATAATATAAGTGATAAATAACAAATCTTTATTACTCTATGTAAATAAATTAATTTGATGAAAATATTAAAAAAAAAATCTTAGGAGCAAAAATTGAATTCATTACCATCGTGGACATGTTTAACAAAACTATGCTTCTAACATACCAATGTTTATGAAATATGAGATATCATACAACTTAGAAGTCAAACGACAAATTATATATATTTTCTTTATATACTAAGCCCAGTTGCTAACGCGAAGAGTAAGACGGATACTTTTTTTTTTCGAACTTGAGGTTAATGTTGTTGGCTTTTATAGCGACACCGGGTGGGTAGGGAAGAGGGTACTCTGTCCCAGAAGAAATGCAAGCACTACATGGCTTCCTGAGAGGAGTCGACGACTGTAAGGGCGCCCCCTTCGGGGCTCGAACCTCGGCTTACAACCGTCGAGCGGGATGGGAAACCGGATACTTGTATTTCCACCAATAGGTATATAGTCGGGCGGAAAGGACCTAGCCAGCAGAAAGAATTGAAATAAACTCGCTCAGTTCTAAGGAACGGAGCGAAAAAAACACAAAATATTTTAGCCTTACATACCTACTAATAATAAGGCAAGTTAAAAGGCATCCGTTTCACCTAAGTATTACTAACTTATTCTTCTTTCACGGTAAAACCGGGCTTTACGCCCGATTTCGATTTTTTGTCTTCAGCATTATGGAGGGAAATTCTCGAATTTAGGTACTTTGAACTATTTAATTTGATTTCTAGAGATTTGCGTGTTGAGTGGAAAAGCTCTTTCCCGGAGCGAGGCAATGAATGTGAATCGAATCCATAACCATCTACAACGAAACAAACCCACGACCTCACACACCTAAAATACTTGACATAAATAAATAAATGTATTACGTAACTAAACACAGCTTTACGTCTACAAGTGTACAGATGCAATTCACTCTGATAGTATCCTACCGGGTCCCGACCTCGGTTACGATGAGTCTTGCGTGACCTCTCGTGTAGGTGCAGTTTCCGTATTGCACCCGGATGGACTCTAATCATATATCTAAATGCGGTTTTTTTAATATGTGACAAAAATTATTGTTATCTTTTTAGATTTATATAATCTATTCTATACGTATCTATAATAAAATTGTAACTGGAAGATATCTATATGAGAAAAAGTATTATTGGCGTTAATGTAATGGGACCTATAACATTGATTTTTATATTTTTTCTGTTTGTCTCTTTGTCTGTGCGCTTGTGTACGCTAATCTCAGAAATGGCTTAACCGCTTTAAATGTAATTTTCACTATTATGTTTTGTGAAACCTCCCTTAACATTTAGTGTGTTTATTTTATTTAAATCGGTTCTTAAATAAAAAAAGTGATGTCAACTTAAACATTTTGTCCGAATAAATTGCTACAAAATAGATCATTTATTAAATTGGTGGATACTTTAGTTTTCAAAGTATTTAGATATTTAAAATGATAATGAAATTAGATATCGAAAGTAATTCAGATGAAATAAATAACTGTGTAGTTGCTAGTTAACTAATAAAAATGGGGTCGTTATCGTCAAATAGTAAAGAACCAGACTCTACGAGTGGTGGTTGTGGCTTCGATTCAAACTTGACATATGTTTCAATTTAGAAATGTTATCATATTTATAATCAGATGAGTTAAATTAAGAGTCGACTTTTGCAATTCGCTTATTTATTCAGTGTAGTTTTAAGACACTCTGTTCTCCGTTTTCTAAAAAATGCGGAATTTTAATAATAATTATGAATACCTCCCTACTCCGGGGTTATAGCTGAGAGCTGTCGCGCTTTCAATCTGATGTTGCCCTTTTATGGTATAATGGTCTGATGTATTACAAAGTATTCTGAACAAAACATTGGTATGAAGAAAACAAATGAATCGATCGAGTAATCAGAGCGAAGAAATGAAAATATTAAATATTTCATTTCCTTGAGTGGGAATCGAACCCACAACCTGTCGCATTCACATTCACACTTTGTGACCCTGTCCACGACTGGCCTCATCAAGCGACTCTGGCGTCTAATAAATTAATAAATTTTTCATATTATATCAAATAAAGTGATAGTAAAATAATTTTTTACAGAATCACAATAATTTGAAAATGGTATGCAGGTGGAACGTAGTGTTAAAACACTTTGTTTCACACTTTCCGTCCAATTTTCGAAACTGCGTGATAAAAGGAGGAACTCAACCTGTATCTTTGCTCTACCAGACCGGAGAAATGAAAATAAGCATATTATTTCTCTATCTAATAAACAAAAACTAACCATCTAACTCACAGTTACTACTACTGCGCTACGACGGCCTCTAATATATCTTATATATGATTTTTAGCATAGTGCCATCTGTTGTACGTGTAAGGAATTATTTACGTTAGCGCCTTCACGGCACTTTCGCGAAGCAACTGAGTTCTTTAATGCGGTTATTTTATTGAACAAAAGGTGGCATATCTATATAAATGTTAATTATTTTGTATTTAGATATTGGATATTTTGTAAAACACCTTAGTAATTTAAGATAAATAAAGCTATTATTTATAACATTTATATTTTAGTTGTAAATTAGATCACGAATCGACTTAAATTTTCGAAAGAAATTCATTTTTTTATACAAATAAAAAAATATATATATTTTGTTTTACTGAAAACATAATTATAATTAATTCGTATTTTTTTCTAGGCTTTACAATATTAATTAAAGTTGTAAAATTCATTTAAAACTAAAGTGACATACTTAAGTAAAAAGTAGAGCAATCTGACAGCATTTCTTGGCAGGAACCGGCGAACCCCTGTCGATAAAGCAGTTCTTTATTTAATTCAATAGGGGATGGTCTTGCTTTAAAAGCTCGAGCACAAAATCTGTCAAAATAACTTAGCATTTTATCCAATTTACTTTAGATTTCCATTTAAATAAATTTCTTTCATTGTTTTTACGTAAGAATGTATATTATATGATAATTGTGTGAATTGCGAAAGTGAAAAAAGTGATTCGAGATTTGTGGGTAAGTTTTGTTTTGGTTCCTAATTTTTAAGATGATATAACACGCATATGTGTTTAATATTATTTTAATATTACATTTTAAGAAATATTATATATCCGCTAATGTAAGTGAAATTTAAATTTAAAACAGAAAAGTATTATTTTGAATGGTGTTAATAATATGTTATTAGTTATTTAACCCATTAGGAACCAAGCGTAAACGGGTAGTAAGGATTTCAACATTTTTTAATAAAGTGAAGGTTAGCATGTCAAAAGAAATAAAAAACAAGAAAAAAAATATTCATGATAAGTTGCAGGAAATTAAAGGGGTGTTCCGAGATTGAGATGAGATCCTTATATAAGGCTAAAATAGTGATACAGTAATTTTCAAAAAAAAACATGGTTTGTTACTTTATTAAGTACGTAGTATGATGTATGCATACATTTAATATTTTTATTTACATAAATAATTTAGATATACCTTTGCAACTAGCTCATCCTTCATGTTTTCACCTAAAACCAGTACGTTTTCTTTGTAAAAAATTGTGGTAAAACCCTTTGTGACCAAGTTGGGTCAATTAGATTCAGCTCTCTTTTTAGATTATTTTCTTTCTGTACACTTACTTACAGCTACAGGTCCAAATCTTTTTCGCATCAGTAAAAGTAACTATAGTACAAAAAGATACTACAATATAACTAGAAAATTAATTTTAAGAATTTGACTCCATGTTTTTTCTTTTTTCGCTCGCGCTTTTGCGAGATTTCGCTTTTTTGACCTGTATGACTTTAGAACTCCGATAGAACAATAATCAATTTATATCCCCATTCCCATCTTCAGAAGTCGTGATCTCGTAGTAATCTCAACTGTTCTTGTTTTATATTTTCTTCTAATAATTAAAAATGTTTACTTACTATATATAACATTTAGATCACCACTCATCTCTTCGTTCTATGAAAATCTTCTGAATTTGCACCATTCGAAACTATTGTGCTAAAATTGACAAACTCGAACTGAAGGGTTGTAAATCTAATTGAAGTGTGAATGGAGGACATTGATTTTTTGACCACATTCAATTGGTCGACACTAAACTACTATTAAATAAAAATCAAATCAGCTTCACGCTGTATCCCGCACACAGCAGGGTAGGCAGAGGGAACCTAGTGTTAAGACACTCCTGTTCCCCACTTTCTGCCGAATTCTGGAGGCATTGCGTGTTGAGTGGCAGAACTCAACGCCGCGCTTAACCTCGACACCAGAGCGAAGAAATGGAAATATACATTTAAGTAAATATTTCATCTCCTCGAGTGGGGATCGAACCCACAACCAGTCGGTTTTACAGTCACACCTCGTGCAGCTGCGCCGCGACCGGCCTCTACTATTAAATGTAGGGTCATAATTATATTTTTTATTTAACAACTGTACTTTCAACTAAACAAATATTTATAAAATTGTAAAGTTGTCCAACATTGTTGTAACAAAAAAACGTTAACTAAGTTTTCTTAAATTGGCACAGTGGTCGAGGTACGAGATAAAGAGTAGTACTCAAATCGAATGTCGATAAGTTTATTAACGACGTCGACCAATTTTATATACCTAGTAAATAAATAAATCAAATAAATTATCTTCATACAGGTAGGTACGTGATGATATGAGGCAGTCGTGGCGTAGTGGCACAGTGGTGTGACTGTAATGTGACGGTTGTGGATTCGATCCTCAATCGAAGAAACGAATAATTCATTCTCCCGAATGGAGATATTCAATAATAATTCCATTTCTTCGCTCTGGCACCAAGGCAAAATCTTAGTGTTGAGTTTCACCACTCAATATGCAATGCCTCGAAAAATTCTGCGGAAAACGTGGAACGAAGTGTCTTACCACTAGATTTCCTCTAAAAAAAGTAAAAGGTGCAAAATTATATGAGAACCACTTTATCTTTAATGCACTTCCCTAATGACGAGAATACTTCCATAGCATTATTTAAATCTATTTATATGACAATCACTACCTCCGGCGATCTTACAGAAAGATATTTAAGATCCAACATTGAATATATAAATATTTTTGGACGAAAGGATTTTCTAATATAGTTTTATAATAAAGATTTGAGAATTCTAGAAAGGTCGATCCAAAAATATAAGAAATATTTATTAAGAAAAGGAATTATTGCTTTTTTAAGCAATTATCTATTCATATAATTTTTGAGCTTAGAACCCATGACTGTTGTGTTCACTCTGGCTACGCCAAATGAGCCACGATGGTGTTTTAACATTCTTTGTATATGCTTAGACAACAATGTATATAATACAAAAAGAAAATATGAAATTGCATATTAAAAAATAATAAAACTCAATATCAACTGTCACACGTGCTTTTATGCTCATAACATGTAGGGCGAAGCACTCTGGCTGAACTAACGAGATCTCGTTACAACGTATAGATGACGTTATTCTAAGGTAAATAGAAATGGACAGTATATGACAGATAACTTCAGTTAAAAGGCGATTGTTTTCTTTTTTATTTTTATACTAGCGGACCCGGACGCGGCTTCGCCCGCTTAATCTTTACGAATGCTTATTAGATATATTTAGGAAATTGTTTTTGAATCTAACTAATTTTAATGAAAAAAATATAAGTAAACGTAACCATAGTAAAATATTAATAAAAAACTATACAAAATACATTATTAATATCAAAGTAAAATAAATATTTAAAAGAATTAAAATTAATTGTGTTGTGCTATGTTTTTGCAAGTACATGTGG
>JAATLQ010032255.1:0-13589 GCA_013421005.1 Heliconius erato x Heliconius himera | reverse complement strand
TGTTAATTTTGCATAAAACCTATGATCTTATTCATAAGGCTGATGGTTAATAATTATGATATTTTAGTTTATGTAAACATAATAAATAGAAAGAAAAGATATAAATAATTAATAAAAAAAATAAAAACATACTTGTTTCATTTAAATAAAACCCATTATTTCCTTTTTTAAATACCGTAGTCGAAACGACGAAGGTTCGTAATAAGCGTCGAAAAATAAGGTTAGTAATCTAGGGTTAAGTTACTTTTTCATTTTGGAAAAATCTCTTTTGTTTTAATTGTATTAAGTTAATACAGAGTAGTTAAAACTGTGGTTTAATTTAAAATGGTGATGACAAAAGTACTCTGTATATACGCATGTATGTTGTGGCGTTGGTCCACGTTACTACTTTGATGCCGAAAATTGTTTTCTATTATAGTATATTAGAATGTACTCTGTGGTTAAGTTTGTCACAATCATAAGCCTGGCAGCACACGTACAATAATATTGTCAAGAATATTGTCAATAATATTAAGTGTGAGTAGCCGGTTTCTCAATATTATTATAGACAAGCGGCTTGCTCGCAGCTTTGCCCGCTTGAATTACATGATTATTCATTTAAGAAATATAGATATTACAAACGGCCTTAATTATTAATTAATTGATTTGGATAAGTATTCACGATATTCTTTGTAAAATAACTTATATTACTCCTGTACAGTTTTTAAATTAGTAACATATATTATTACTTAAATACATAATTGGTATACAGAATATACATAGAAAGCACGTTTTTAGGCATTTTTATATAATCTATAAAATAATCAACATTTTCGGTCAAGTTTAAGTCATACTCATGCCCCGAGAGTTTCGTACCAGTTTCATGAATGGAGATACACCAAAAAAATAACTAATTAAGTTGTCATTTTGTATCAAATTAAGTACAGATTAAAATTTGTACCTTTTATTCGTTATCAACATTCATGTTGTCAATAGATATCGTTGCGTATGTTTCTATTATTTTTAAAATATAAATATCTTAAAAACTTTAAGTTCATTATTTTTTGATAGAGTGTAGCGGTAACCTTTCCAAACTATAAAAATATAAAGGCTTTTATGCACAGCGCCATCTATTTAAAATTAAGGACAGTTTAACATTTTTTTATGTTAAATTTCACCTTACGTAAAATTATATTAACCGAAAACGATGTTGTGCTAAAGTATTAATGAATGAAATGATTAATATTCCTCAAGTCGTAATTAGTGTTTAACTCCACAGAATGTTTTATAAAAAAAAGTTTTAAAAATAAAAATAAAAATCTTTTATTATCAAGCACCATAGGCTCGTAGTTGGTTAGTACAATGAATTACTTAAGAACTATGTTAGTAAAATAAAATACAAACAAAGATGACATACATTAAAAAAAATACAATACAAAAATAAAATTCAAAGAAAAATTAATTACAAATCAAAATATAAATATAAATAGATAAATAAGTAAAACAAATAAAGAAATAGCTACCACAGAGAGATTGCCCCCTACATTTTGCACATGCAACCTGATAAACCTCCCCATGGTCGGCCCATCCAATCTATCTGCAAATACCTTCAGGATGCTGTTGGTGCTTACCCTGACCCTTTGTATTACTGACGCCACCTTTTTACGCATTAACGTGAAATAATGGTCTGTGTGAGCATCTGCAAACATGCCTGACACACTACTGTGATAAGGGAGCCTCAACAGCGCCCTGAAGGCATTATTATATTGTACTCGCAGAATGTGGGCTGCTCTTTGGATACAGCTAGGGCTTGGGCTAGCCCAAAGGCCGCTGGTGTAAAATGTTTGGCAGTAAGCTTTAAATAATGCAATTTTAATAGGTAATGAACAACCAGCAAACCTTCGGGTCAGCATGTTGGCCCTTACATCCAATGCCCTGCGTTCTCTTTCCATGTCTTTATCATCTTTTAAGTTTTCAGTAACAATGTGTCCCAGATATTTAAATTCAGTTAGTCTATTTACAAGTTTCCTACTAAGTTGTACAGGAAGGACACATGTTGGACTTTTATTTTTCCCTATAAAGACTAACAACTCACTTTTCTTAGGATTATATATTAGGCCATGCTGCTTAGCATATTCTTCACAGATTGATATTAACTTTCTACTTCCGCATATCGAGAGACTCAAGAACACCATGTCGTCTGCATAACTTAAGTTATTTGCCCATTCACCATCTATATGGCATCCAACATGTGTGCTGCTGAGCTTAACAAGTAATTCGTTAATATAAATATTAAAAAGACTCGGAGAACTGAGACCTCCCTGCTTCACTCCACAATCAAGTCTATATAGCTCAGACAAAGCATTTGACCATTTCACAAAATTTCTTTTTCGTTATAAAAAAAACCTGCTCGATTTTTTAAAAAAAAATGTATTTTTTTTAATTATACTCTATTAGTAAATAGAACCTATGGATATTATTTCATTAATAATAAAGTAAAATAAAGTAAAATTTCAGTAATAACCATAATAAAGGGTACTACCTACTTCGACTTCGGCGAAAAGTGGGGAATGAAGTGTCTTAACACTAGGTTCCCTCTGCCAACCCTGCAGTGTGCAAGATACAGACTAACAATATTCCCCATGGTATTAAGCATTGGTTCGTTGGTAACAATACCTTTGTTACGTTCCCCATTTTCCACCGAATTCTGTAGTGGCGGAAGTCAACGCTAAGCTAAACCTCGACACTAGAGCGAAGAAATGAAAATATTACATACTTCATTTCCTCGAGGGGTAAAGAACCCACAACCTGCCGCCACTGACCTCTTAATAATATTGAAATAATTAAATTCAGTTTTTTTTTCTCATCCAGTTTTCCTTTCTTTGTATGTAAGTTAAATACAATAAATAAAGCATCGTTTTTTTTTTCTTTCTATCCATTTTAGACTAAACACTTTCGCATATAAATAGAGCTACTGAGCGACTGCGTCGGATTTTTTGACGAAATATTGTGTAGTGCGAGGCCATATTATTGTTAATATTGTATTGACAAAAAGATTGTGTGTGTGCGGCTAGCCTTTTAGTGTCATTTAATCCAATAAAAGCCACCAAAATTTCTGTCCAACTTCATTCAGTAACATCTGGTTATTGCAGTATAAACATATTTTGATCACAATGTCTAAAAAGAAAAGTCTTCGTAGAACTCCTAAATTTAAATCCGAATTAATAAGTAAAATAATCAATCGGCTTAAGCCAATTTTTAGTAAATGCAGTAAAAAGGAGAAAATTGAGGTTCTCTCCGAGCCTATTAAATCTGCTTCTGATAAAAAGCTTTATAAGTGAGTATGAAGATTTTAAAATACTTACATCATTTTTAATGAAGCAAAATCAAATTATTTTCATATTAAGTACATGGCAAATTATTTCATTATAATTTTTTTATTTTTATAAATGAAGGCATTAAAATAAGCATTTTATTACCTAACCAAAAAAGAAATGTTCTATTTTATTAGTTCTAAAGAAGTCCGCGATACCGTATATCTATCTGTAATAAATAAGTCAAAGTAATGTATTTTGTGACAAAAATAATTGAAAATTGCAACGGGTTATTTCAACGTTTCTTATTTTTTAAAGATATTGAAACTTACGAGTGAAAGTTATTTCACCATCAAGGAAATTTTATAAAGATATGCTTTGGCTTTTGAACATGTTATTTGAACGTATATTTTATGAGAAAATGTAAATTTAAAATAATTGAACTCTCTTTTGATGGCCCCAAGCACACGCACAAGTACTGCGAGGCGCCCTTACCGCTGATTTCCTCCTCGCAAGCAACCATGTAATGCTTATACTTTTTTAAAATAATAGAATGTATAAATTATATTGATTATAGAATTTATATTGATTATCTCATGGCAAATGCAGCATAATAAAATAATTATAAATGATGAACTGCGAATGGGCCGCTAGTTTTAAATACATTTGACCATTATGTCACGATTTGAACTGCATGTTTGTATATTATCTTGTAGAACAATAAGGTTAGAGAATGGTCTAACTGCGCTACTCATATCAGATCCAAGTAGGCCATCTATTAGCAATGGGAGATCAAGTGAAGAAGGAAGCATTGGTACAGATGAGAGTAAAGTCCAGAATAGACATGGTGGTAAATCTGTCTGGTCTGCTCTCAAATCAAAAGAACATGATACCAAAAGTCCAGCCGAATTTGATGAGGAAAAGCTGGTAAGTTATTACATTACATTATTGTTATTTTCATTCTTTGGTTAAATAGAGTCTAAGTCAGAGTTGTCTTTGTATATGTAATAAATTCAAATTTCTTTCATTTAGATGCCAGTCGTGGCGCAGCGGCACGAGGTGTGACTGTAAAACCGACTGGTTGTGGGTTCGATCCCCACTCGAGGAGATGAAATATTTACTTAAATTTAAATTTCCATTTCTTCACTCTGGTGTCGAAGCAAAGCGCGGCGTTGAGTTCTGCCACTCAACACGCAATGCCTCCAGAATCCGGCAGAAAGGGGAAACGGAGTGTCTTATCACTAGGTTCCCTCTGCCTACCCTGCTGTGTGCGGGATACAGCGTGAAGCTGATTTTTTTTTCTTTCATTTAATAAAACTATATCATATAATTTTGATATATTTTCTTAATATATTTGTCAACATATAAGTTAATTACCTTTTTAACTCCAAACAATATATAAATTTGCTTAATATATTTTTTATATAGAATACCTTGTCAAATTGTTTTGATATAGTATAAATTATGCAATAAGATAATCTAGTCATATATCTTGTAACCTTGACCAATACTATTATTGCTCTGATCCTATTATTTAGAATTTTGGTTCATGGGCAACAATTGGTAATTTAGTTTTAGAAATTAATATAAATTTTCCTTTATAAAAATCTATCACAATATTGAGATAAAAAAATAATAGGTGCAAAGTATTATTTATATAATTTCTCTTTAATCAATCCTCAGTCAGTTGTAGCACAGTATAATAGTGTCTGACAACAATTGTGTCTACATTTGGCGGTAATTATTTACTTTAATTTCATCACCATATTTATAGTTTTAAATATTAAAAAACATATCATAACCAACATAGTCTCACATTTTTTTACCTTTTGAATTTAATGGAGTGTATGTAATACTCCATTTTGCACTTTTTTATTATTTAAATAAATTTAATGACATGCATAACATTTGTGATTGCTTGTGTCATGGTGTCAAACAATACCTATAAATAACCACCAGAGTGTAAATAAAAAAATATTTAATGGCATTTTCCTTTTGTAGGATTTTGACCCACAATGTCATTGGCACTACTTCTAAAAAATAAATAAATTTAAATTAATTATCTGTACTTTCCATTACTTGTACATATACATAATAAGATATATTTTCTTCAATATAATAAATATGTCCCCATCTATAGACAAATAAAAAAAAAATGCGTCAAAATTAAGCATGACTATCTTTAACGTATATAAATATATGACTTTGTCCCCATTTGTTATTTTATTAATGTACTTACTTAATTTATTTGTGAAAAGAGTGCCAACTTCTCACTGTACGTGGAATATTCCGTAAAAAGCGGGACTATGCCCGTCCCAATCGGGACATTTTATTTTTGGATTAAAAACCCCACTGTCTGAGGTATAAACGCACAAGAAACATGAACGTTTGGACAGATGTTTATTTTCATAATGTGAACAGTAAGAAGGGACTTTGAAAAATTTTAACCCTAAAGGGATGAAATGAAAGCTTGTATAGAAAATAGGTGTTAACATGACTTTATAGCACTTTTACTAGATACCATGTTTGGAATTTATAGTTTAAATTAATATTGTAGGTATATATAAGTTGCATTGTCAGTACGAGAGATACTTATATTTAGATGTCCCAATACTGTTTGGTTTTAATATATTTTTATGAGTACATAAAGTCTCATCTGTCTTTTGTTAATCTTGAGTGACGGACTGACTTAAAAACAAAACAAAAGATTAAAGAAAGTAAGTTTTCTCACATTTATACAGGCCTATTGGTTTAGTGGTAAGTGATTTTAACTACTAAATCGAAGGTTTGTCCGTTTGATGGGCTTTGGAACAGGGGAGGCCAGGAATTTTTTCGGGAAAAAATTAAAAAAACAACAAAATCCAGCCCCCTCCCAGAAAATATCTCTAGATACGCCAATGTTGATACCTACCCAAAAATTTGATTTTTAAAGTTATATAAGGTCCTTTCATAAGTGCTTTAAAAATCATAACAAACGCCTACGTCGTATTTTTTTAAATAAAAAATATCATTAAAGAAGGTTGCATATAATAGCTGTAGAACAAAATCGCATCAATAATTGCTTCAAACTTTATGTAATATGATTAACAAAATAAATATTAATGTTAGTAGTTGATTTATTAGTAAGCTAGTCTATTTCATACGAAAGGTAATGTATTAAAATAAAGACTGAGGTCATATCGAATACGTGCATAAATTTTTGACGTGATTTTTTTTTTTTTTTTAATTGATACACGTGGATACTTTATTAGAAATAATTTTATAAAAATATAATAATATGTATATAAAACACAACGAATTACCTATTAATAATTACGTTTCAATTACTTTTTTTCCTAATATTTTTTTATTATTATTTCTAACGGAAAAAACTAAGTGTAACTACTTTATTAAAATTATAATGTTTACATCAGACATGTCTAGATAAATATATGCATAGTAAAAATGAAATCGGCTTCACGCTATGTCCTGCACACTGCAGGGTAGGCTATAGGTTCACTTTACCTACAGAGTGAACCTACAACCTCAAGTCACTCTGGTTCCCCATTTTCTTCCGAATTCCGGAGGTATTGCGTGTTAAGCGGCGAAACTCAACGCCGTGCCGTTGCCTCGACACCAAAGGAAAAAAAAAATAACTATAAATTTAAATAAATATTTATTAAGAACAGGTGAACAGATGATGAACATATGTGCAATTTTAATACGTTTGTTACAGGAAATTTTAGTCTTAATGCCCTAAAAAAAATACAATATTAGATTAACCTAAAATAACTATTTTGTTTTATCAATAATTCATATTAATCTTAATAATATTTGACTACAATTTCCTGATCGATAGATTACGATTTCAGGTCTGACCACTAAGCATGTAAACGTTAATGATTTTTAGAAGAAGAAGAGTAGAGAAGTTCTTTCTCTTTTACCGTTCCATATAACACGACGTTGCGTGGATATAGTGTGATCTATTATAATAACTTATCTTTTGTGTAACCATCTGTCCGTCATCCGTTCGTCAATGTCGTCCATCGATTGACACATTCATTGACGAATCAATAAATAATAGAAATATGTTATGTCTTGTGTACAGGCTCCCTCTGCCTACACTACTATACAGAATATTAAGCCTAATACAGAAATGTTCGATTAAAACAAAATTCATACTTAAAAAAAATATATTTTGTTTCAGGCAGCGTGTGCTCTTTCTGTAGGAGTCGGTAGTTTCAGCGACCCAGCAGACATACAGGGATTGGCGCACTTTGTAGAACACATGGTGTTCATGGGCAGCGAGAAATACCCAAAGGAGAATGAGTTTAGTTCGTTTGTTCAGGTAAATAGAATATTACCGATCATTAATTGACGCCGTTGTGGCGCAGTGGCATAAGTGTGTGACTGAAACGCGATGTTTGTGGGTTCGACTCCCACTCCAAGGAATGAATTATTGTTTATTATTTTTTTCTCTGGTAACAAGGCACAAGCGCGGCGTTGAATTCCTCCACAGAACATGTAATGACTCGAAAAAATTGGTGGAAAGTGAGCAGTGGAGTGTCTTAACACTGTAATTTCCCTCTGCCTACCCTGCTTTATGCAGGATAAAAAATATATTAATATTACAACCTTTGTATAAATACAACATTTTTTTTTAATATCGTTTAAAAATTAAACAAATCACGTATCTTATTATATTAAATGTGTTAGGTACACTCTGTAATCTTTTATGTATCAGTTGTAATGTTTGATATTGAACATTAAACATTAACTTTAATTATACTAAAAAATATGTATTTGTTATGTTAAGTTATTAAATATGTTTTGTAATATAAATAAAAGATTACTTATTAAATTTCTTTTAAAACTTGTTTTAAATAGAAAGAAGGTGGTGACTACAATGCTGATACTAGCTCCGAGGTAACATCCTTTTACTTCGACGTACAGGGGAAGCATCTACCAGAAGCTATGGATATATTCAGTCAGTTCTTCATCAGCCCACTCATGAAAAAGGAGGCTATGCAACGCGAAAGAGAAGCTATACAATCCGGTAATAAAAATTAAATTTAAATTAACAAGATTTATATAGAAAAAAGTATTATACTTTATTATATACTTCTAAAAATTGTACAAGTACTTGTTTGTTAAAAACATCTCTTAACTACATCTTATAACCTGGTTGGTGTCTTTTTTAATAGAGTAGACAATTATATAATATTTAATTTACCACGTAAATAACACAATTAAATAATATATCTACTAAGTATGTTGCTCACACTGGTAACTTATCTAACCAATACATACCAATACATAAAAAAATGCATTTTTATTTCCTGGCTCTAGACTCTAGAGACAAGACAAAGCGCGGCATAGTGTTCCGGCACCCAACAAGCAATGTCATGAAAGTTCGGCAGAAAATGATTAATGGAGTGTTTTAACAATAGGACAGGCTATAGCGGGATACAAGTAGAAAAAAAATTATACATAAAATTTCTATTATAGAATTCTTATTGGACGCTCCGTCGGATGCATATCGTAGGTACCAGCTCTTGGCATCCCTTTTCCCGGACGGACACCCAGCTAGATCTTTTACTTGGGGAAATCTACGTACCTTACGCGATGATATACATGATGATGAAAAATTGCATAAAGCTGCCCATGAATTTAGGAAACGCCATTATAGCGCTCATAGAATGACTGTGGCTGTACAGGTTGGTTGAGTTTTTTTAATTAATTCAAATTTGGGATGAATAGCAATGTTAGGTTGATTAAGATTTTTTTGAAAGTTTACTATTAACAATAAATACAATGGTATTTACAAAATTAAATGTTAAACAATTGCCGAAAATGTAATTGAAAATCGAATATAAAAATACAATTGAAAAATCACAAACTCGGATTCTTAAAGAAAATTGATAAATACAGTATCTAACTGTTGAGTCGGCGCTCGTGATTTTTTTCTCTATATAGATCAATCTACACTATAGTTTTGTAATACTACATTGTACAAAAGGCCTACTATTGAGCGTAGACAAAAAATCACTTGTGCTAAAATCTTTTAATTTTTGTCTTTATAATGATTTCTTTATTTAATACATATATTTTTCTATTTAATGTAGGTTAATAAAAAGTAGTAGTTATAAGTTTGTTATTTCTAAGTTTTAAATAATTTACAGGCCGATATGGATCTTGCAGATCTAGAGAAACATGTATCATGTACGTTCGGACAAATACCCACGAATAAGTTGCCAGCTGATGACTTCAGTAAATTCTCTTTCAAACCAGAAATGGTTACGCCGCAATTCAAAGATATTTATTATGTGAAGCCAGTCGGCGATATTACTGAGGTAAGATAAAAATAGTGTTTAATCCTACACCACTGTATTATATAATAGTATGCACTTTTTATGAACATGTGTAATAATTACTATATATAAATTGTCTTATATAGCCAGTACATAAAGTCCTAGAACAGGCGAAAAGTTGAGAACGGAATATATGCGAAATATAGGTTAAGAAAAATATACTTGACGTTTTCATGGCTTAAAACAAGCCTGATTAAATGTGATGGTTGTGTAATAATTACTTTCTTTCGAGGTAATTTATATATATTTACAGTATTTTTATTTTACTGATCTCGAATTTTTTATAGGTTCTGTCATTAGTAGAACGTATATAACAATATTTCAAGTACATTACATGTAGAGCACTACATGTAGATTAGTGTAAATGTATGTAGGACCTTAATTCATATGATGTAATAAGAAACACTATATACAGGGTGGAAGTGTAAGCACCGCTTTAAATGAAACCACAGTTTTAACTACTCTACAGCCTAGTATAATTAAAAAAAAAAAAACCCAAAAATGAAAACTTTTTTTTTCAAACAAAATAAATAATAAAATTATCGTTTTAAAATAAAACGTCATTTGTCAAGAATATTATAAACACGCAAACATACGCGCACACTAACCTGTCAAAGCGGCAACGTCGCATACGCCTCATTCAAGAAATCTATCTAGTCGCATCAACTAGCGTAGGTATGTAGCTAACAGCGGCGAAGTGATATTACATCAACGCAACACTTAGGATTACACTTCACACACCTTTTTATCATATTATTTCAGTCCAATTACGTTAGGTATACATAAATTGCATCTGTGTAACAAATTATGTCTTACTTTATTGAGTACATCCCCCTGATTTTTTCGATACTACTTTTGAATACAGTATCGATACTTTCTATTCGATATCGTGTCCTTAAAACCATTAAGCTACAAGTAATTAATAAAAAAATAATCCCAATCAGTATCCCGCACAGCAGGGTAGGCAGAGGGAACCTAGTGTTAAGACACGCCGTTCCCTAATTTCTGCCGAATTCCGGAGGCATTGCGTGTTCTCGTTCTTTCGTGTTCTCGTTCACTCGACACCAGAGCGAAGAAATTGAATTATAAATTTAAGTAAATATTTCATCGCCTCGAGTGGGGATCGAACCTTTTTTTTTTTTTTTTTCGAATGGACTTAACGCTGTTGACCTGGAATGGTCTTGACAGCGTCACCGGGCTGGGAGGGGCGAGTGTAGCTCGCCCCTGAAGAGAAAAATTACGATCTTTGATGGACGCTCGTGAAGTGTTGGCGATCGCGGGGGAATGCCCCGCGTACGCTAATCATGGGGAGTTTCGACCGTTGGGCACCGCCGCGCCAAGGCGCGGGCGTGCCGTGAGATAAATGAATCCTCCCAATGTATTGGGCGTTGGCAGCAGTTATTGGATCGTCGGGGTCCAGAAGCACGCTTCGAGGGCGTCGAAGACGTGGATGTGGATGAGGAGCGTACTTACACGCTTCGACAATGAGTGGGTTGGAATGGGAATCTGCACGCTCGTAGTAGCACTTGGCCAGGCGCTTGCAGAATTCCTTGAGCGATTCTAGCTCGAAATCTTTGTGTAGGTCAACGTTGCGTACGTACCATGGGCATCCGGATGTCATTCGTAGGAACTTATTTTGAACCCTTTGAAGGAAGTCTATCTTAGTGTGTGCGAATACGACACAAGCATAGGTCATGACGGGACGGATGCAAGTTTCAGCTTGTTACGAAGTGACATTTTACTCCGCTTGCAAATGAGCGGATACAGCCTGCTCATGACGTATGTGGCTTTGTTCCTGACATACGTGATGTGCGGCCGGAAAGAGAGTTTCGAATTTAGTATGACGCCTAGGTATTTGACCTTGGATTCCCAGGGGATCGGTTTGCTTTGTAGGTAAATAGTCGAGACGGTCTCGTAACGCTTACGAGGAAAGAGGACGGCTACGCTTTTCTCCGGGTTAACCTCGAACCGCCACTTGCTGAACCAATCGCCTAAGGCGTCGGCAGCTCGTTGCAGTCTTCCGGCTAGGATCCAAGCGGAGCGATCCGTGGTGTAACGGGTGATGTCATCGGCATACATCGCAAGTTCGACTTTATCGGTACGCGGAATGTCGCTAGTGTAAAGCGCGTATAGTAACGGTAAAGGGATCGAACCCACAACCAGTCGGTTTTACAGTCACACTTCGTGCCGCTGTGCCACGACTGGCCTCAAAACTACAAGTACTAAAACTATCATTTTTTTGATATAAATTATAAAGTTCTCATTACTATTTCCACTAAGAATGAAACATGTAAATGCTTAGATATATAAATTACTATTTGATTAAATCAAAAACCATTTCGATTCTTTAAAAAAAACATTATTTACCTCAAAATCTGAATACAAGTTTTCATTTAAGATTTATGTTTTAATAATTATGTTTATAGAAGATTACTTCTTCTATATACAGGGTGGAAGAGGCAGCGCTCCATTTACGGAAACAGCATATAGGGTAAAATATTTCAAACCTGGTATAGGTTAAAGTAAAGAAATTAATCAAGATGCATCAACAGTTTGGATGTAGGATTTTTTTTTCATTTCACGATTTTTATCCATACCTGTATTTCGTGTGACGCGATTACGTATAGACCCCAATAACATAAACACTTACTACTACAAAAATACTACTAAAGGTTAAACAACTTTGAACTTTATCGCCAATACCTACGACTCGATTTCGGAATGATCTGTGTGCGGCGGAGTTCCTTTGATAGGTTTATGTGTGCGTGCGTCGTCCTTACAAATGACGTTTTATTTTAAAATTACAATTTTATTATTTATTTTGTTTGAAAAAATAACTTTTTCATTTTTGGAAATTTATTTTTTTCTGATTTATATTAGGCTTTTATAGAGTAGTTAAGACTGTGGTTTCATTTAATGTGGTGCTTACACTTCCACCCTGTATATAAAAGGACTTGTGCTGACTGACTGAGGTAAGACGCACGCAGAACCGTAACCGCTGATGGTAGAAACGTGAAATTAGGGCAGATGGTTATTTTCATATTCTGGACATCCATTAAGAAGGGAATTTGAAAAATTTTAACCCTAAAGTGATCAAATGGGTATAGGGTTGAAAGTTTGTATGGAAAAAAAAAATTAATCTGTACCGATTTTTATAAATTTTGAAATTCATACTCTTAAAAATATTTCATTGGACACGTGTTTCATGGTTTTTTAGAATTCACCCCCTAAGGGTTCAAATAAGGTTTTGAAAGTTTATATGGAAAAATCTTTAAATTGCCACCGATTTTTATATAAATTTAAATTCAGACTGTTAAAAATATTTTATTGAACACGTGTTTCGTGGTTTTTTTAGAATTCACTCCTAATAAGCGGGCGAAGCCGCGCGCGCCCTCTAGTAATTAATAAAAGAAAAAATAATAAAATATTCATTTGGACTCTGTTGACACTACTCATTACTTAAAAAGTTACAATTACAAGTCAAGTCAGTAATTTTTTATTGTCTTTTTTCACATAATAGCTATGAATATTGTTTTTATCATTACAAATAATACTTTTATAAACAAAAAATAAAATAAAAACTAAATAATAAACAATATTTTTATTTATTTGCTTAATACATATGCTGCTGTATTCAATGCTTCAGCCCATAACTTTTTAGAGATTCTTAGCACACAGCATGAACTTTGCTGCTTCTGTTAGAGTTCTTATATCCCTTTCCGCTTTGCCATTCTGTTGTGGTGTGTATGGTACAGAGGTTTGGTGTACTATACCATGTTCTAAGAATAAATTTAACACATCTTTATATATAAATTCTAAGCCATTGTCACTTCTAAAATTTATTATTTTATTTACTGTAACACTTTTTGCTTTGTTAATAAAATGTTTAATGCACCTTATAACTTCATCCTACTTTTTAGTATACTGTTCTACAGTGTGACTCATC
>JAATLQ010032254.1:13594-27248 GCA_013421005.1 Heliconius erato x Heliconius himera | reverse complement strand
AACGTGCTCAGCTGGTTTGGGCACGTCGAACGAATGAGTGATGAAAGAATGGCAAAAAAGATTTATGATGGAAAAGTGAGCGGTAAGAGAGGTAGGGGGAGACCTCGGTTGACCTTCGAAAACACAGTATCAAAGATACTGGAGGAAGGTCACGTAAAAAGCATGAGGACCCCCCGAAGGGCATGTATGAAGAGGTTGATGACAGTGGACGAGGCGAAAGAGGTATGTAGAGACCGTAGTGTTTGGCGCTCCGTTCTCTCTGACTACCCCGCAAGGGATAAAGCGTGAAGCTAAGTTAAGTTAAGTTAAGTTAACTTTTTCAGTTTAGTATACAAAACACAAATAAAAAGATAAACCACTCTTTTCTCTTCCATAAAACATAATATTCTAAAATAATAAATATATTCCCTTATAAAATCATATAAACATAGTCAGATTACATTTTCGCTGTGTTGTATGAATGCCACCTGAAAAGCTCTCGCGTCGCCTTCCTCAAGAGGTACACAAAGATAAGCAGAAATGAGGTTTTCATTCTGTTTTAGTTTTATCTCAGGTTTCATATTAAAATCTGGTCTGGAAGTAAATCTTTGTAAGTCTTTATAATATTGTCGTAATTTTCGTACTAATATTTTATAGAATGCTGGGGTAGCGCGCTTATCTCTGGAACTATTAAGATTAATAAAAAACAATATTTTTGTGTTGAATAGTATATTTTTCGAGGAATTTTGATAAAGCTCTGACTCTGACCACAGGGCAATCAAAGATGCTGTGGGCCCATGTGGAGGCGGGTGAAGCCGCGGATAAAAGTTAGTATTTAACATGAAAAGAAAATGTTACATAATTGTATTGGTTGTATAATTAAACATAAATCAAGTTTAATTGCATTTGACATTACACCACCAATCAACCAAAATCTTATTAATAACAAAAGAATGTCAAAATCGTAAAATCAATACAGACGTAATACGTATACTTAGTGTATAAATGTGCTTATATTTGTATCGAAGGTTCCCTCTGACCACCTGCTTTGTGGTACAGGGTGAAGTGAAAAAAAATGTTTGGTGCTTTCCTGTTTACCCCGCTACTGACCAAATGTGAAGCTAAAAAACTTGTTTAACCGTAGTTTAATTACAAACTTTGCATTGTATGTATAGAGATTAGAAAGAGTACTGTATGTAGAGTTTGTAAAATATATTAATCCTTAGAGAAATCAGTAATACTTACAAAGAACTACGAAGGAAAGTTTGCTTTAGAGCTATTTTTACTTAAGACCTAAAAAGCTTTGTCGGAAAGTGAGGAACAGAAGTGTCTCAATAGGAACGGAGTGTGTTAACACTTGTTTCCCAAGTTCCCTGCAATATGCGGGATAAAACGTGAAGCTAAAATATCACAAGAGCTTCCCTTTCCACTAATAAAACGCTCTAATATGTAATTATGTGTTCTAATATAGAACAAATTGCAGGATTAAGTCCCTATTAATGTACTTACGTGCTTGATTTGAGACGGAACCGAGTTTAATTTAGAACGGTGAGTCGAGCGTGAATGCTTGTGAGTGAAGTCGGTAATTAGATTTATGTACGATAATATGTTGGTTTTAATATGTTCTGTCTTTGTCCTTCAATATATACCATTCAGTGAAGGATAGATAAGAGAATATATAAAATAATAAAAAAAATGTATTAGGAACAAAAAATAGTAGATAGCAGAATACAATTTTTCAGTATATATAAAAAATACGAAGTCAGTTGCTGTGTCTCTACACAGCATAAGTGTGCGAGTAGGTTGTGAGTTCGATTCCCGCTCAAGTTTCATTTCATCATTTCATTTTATAGCTTTGGCATTAAGGCAAAACGCGGCGTTGATTTCTGCTACTCAACACGCAACGCCTCGAGAATACGACGGAAAGTGAGGAATGGAAGTGCATTAATGGAATGGTAAGACTAGGTGCCCGAGTTCCCTCTGTCTACTCTCCTATGTGCGGGATACAGTGGGAAGTTAAAAAAAAGGAAAAAAGATACTTAACTTGTGTCTTGAATTGAGACATGAATGTTCTAAGATAAAAGAAAACAATATATAAAATAAATCGATTTCAACCAGATTGTATTTTTATCGTCTAAGAAATTACTAGCAATAAAATGTAGAGACAAAGTGGAGGTCATATATCCGCTATAAAACACGCCACTTGCTTTTGATTTATCTTTTAGAACGTTTGAAATAGGTTTAGCAGTATTAATTATTTTAGTATAAGAAAAGAAAGGATATATATATATATATATATATATATATATATATATATATATATATATATATATATATATATATATATATATAAAAGATTTATTTTGTGTTATAAAAGATTTATATAGGTTAAGCCGTTTCTGTGATTAGTGTGAACAAATGTACAGATAAACGGGCAAAATGATTAAAATTCATTGTTTTGGGTTCATTTACATTAATAAAAGTCCCCACCCTATAATATATTTTCTCTTCTATCTTCCAGGTATAGATAACGATGATTTACAGTTTTATTATATGTATAGATAACATGCCAGTCATGGGTCAGGGGCACTAAGTGTGATTTAAATCGCGACTGGTGGTGGGTTCTACTAGAGGAAATGAAACATTAATTTCTATTTATATTTTCTTTTCTTCGCTCTGGTCAAGGCAAAGCGCGACGTTGAATTCCGTCACTCAGCAAGCAATGCCTCCAGAATTCAGCGGAAAATGGGGAACGGAGTGTCTTAACACTAGGTTCCATCTGCCTACCCAGCTGTGTGCGGGATTTTTAATTTTTTTATAGATAACTTATATTATAGTACGTATTTTGAAATAAAGTCAAAAGTAAAGAAAAATTTTAAAGGCGGGTAAGAGAATGTGGGAAAAATGTTAAGCTATCTGCCTGTATAAGAATTTTATAAAATTTTAACAATATGTTTATAATTTTTTCTTATTCTAATTTATTATATTTCAATTATTTATGTTAATTTAACCATGGCTTTATGTTTATGGTACATTTTATACATATAATTGACTGTTTTTATTTCGAAGAAATGAAATATTTAATATTAGATATACTCGCAAATTCTTCGTTTTGGTAACGAGATAACGCGTTCAGCACGCAATGAACTCGGCGAGAAACGTAGAACGGTAGTGTCACTAGGTTCCCAGGTTCCCTCTGTCAGCTAAAACGATGTAATAAACTTTCTTAACGTCTACGTTGCTATAAAAAAACAGCGAGGCCGCAGGCTATTCACTATTTGTAAGTTTCTATGTACTAATGTATTTTTTTTTCAAATTTTAAACAAATTTTACTTTGTCATAACGATATATACTTAAGTTTTTTATAAAGTGTTCCAACAAAGAAAGTTACAATTTAGATACACTTCCATCTAAATCCAAAAACTTAAATATTTCAATACCTTTTTGAACGAAAAAAAAGTATTTTAATTTTCATATCAAAACCCTTAATATTCACAGGAAATAAGCCTCAATACTAGAAAAGAGTGCTCTACAAAGCGGAATGCATCCTATATAATATTTATGTACATATAAAGTGTATGAAGGCATACATACATATATTCATATGACTGACGCATTTGCATTTATATTATTGGTATTGGTATCGGTACTTGTTGTATAAGTATAGAGATTTAGACGAAATAGATTTAGAATATATTGATGTTGGAAAATCTGTAGAAAATTAGTTTTGTATTTAGATAATATTCAATTTTATAACAAAATTTCTACATGGCTATTCTTTTTTTTACTTTA
This sequence comes from Heliconius erato x Heliconius himera, assembly GCA_013421005.1. Lineage (NCBI taxonomy): Eukaryota > Metazoa > Arthropoda > Insecta > Lepidoptera > Nymphalidae > Heliconius > Heliconius erato x Heliconius himera. The sequence goes on along the minus strand of JAATLQ010032254.1, from coordinate 23,477 downwards.
CACTGTATCCCGCATATAGCAGGGTAGGCAGAGGAAAATTAGGAGCCTGATCTTAAGACACTCTGTTCGTCATTAAGGAACTGGGAACCTAATGTTAAGATACTCTGTTCGTCATTAAGGAACTGGGAACCTAATGTTAAGATACTCTGTTCGTCATTAAAGAACTGGGAACCTAATGTTAAGACACTCTGTTCCTCATTAAGACACTTTCGTTCGCCTCTGTCCGCCTTATTCCTGAGGCATTGTGTGTTGAGTGCTGGAACTCAATGCCACGCTTTACCTCTTTACCAGAGCGAGGAAATGAAAATATTATATATTTCAAATCCGTGGGATCTGAACCCACAACCGTCGCGTTTATAGTCGCACGATTGTGTTCCTGTTCACGATGGGTCCAAATGAAAAGAATATATAATTCCACATTAATAAAAAAAAATTGTGTTATCTAGTTTCTCTCTATACCTAATTATTTTAAATACATACAAATGGATCAAATAATACATGCTTATAGAAAATGACACCGCAAAGCTAGCTAGCTGGAAAAAGCAATATTAATATGGCCGATTGATTTTGAACCACAAATTGAAACTTACTAAAACTAATTCTATATTCGGTTTTGTTACTAATAAATTTTCATGTTATATTAACACTAGCTTGCACCTGCAATTTAGTGTCCGTGGAAAAATAGCAGCGATTAAGAATAAGGAAGGAAGGTGGAGGATCAGGAGCTCTGGGGTACCCTGGGGAAGGTCTATGTCCAGCAGTGGCCCCGAACAGGCTGATTTAATAAGAATAATGAAGCCAGTCGTGGCGCAGGGGCACAACCCCTGGAGAATCCAGCGGAAAGTGAGGAACGCAAATCTCTTAATGCGAACGGAGTGCCTTATCACCAAGTTGCCAGGTTTCCCCTGTCTATCCTGCTATGAACATACTACTACCGAATACAGCGTGAAACTAAAAAAAAACACATTCTAGGTGCCTAACGTAACTTTGTCATTTAAACCATTGATATAGTGTATATTATAGCTGATATCACTGGATAATTACGTTTTTTTCAATTTTAACCAATTCCTAAGATTCACGCATGCAAAAAAACAAACTCTTCAGTTTTGTAATATCAGTATAAATATATTGTGTATTTTACTACAACTATTGATATGATTACTTTAGAATTTACAAGAAGTAATTTTATATTTAAAAGATCTGTCGTTGTTTTCTTCTATCTTCTTATTTAAATGATTTACTGTAATGATATCTGAGTTATTCAAGAGCGAATCAGATTTCATCACTTTGGTCTTCCTATTATACTACTATAATATCTAAAGTATATCCAAAAAAAAGTAGTATATCTTTACAAAACTAAAAACATCACATAAAAAACGATAACACAATAAACGAAAACGTAAACCAAAAAATTAATCGCGTAATGAATTTCATTTCATATAATTTTAACCATTTTTTAATAAAAAATATTTAACATTCTGATATGAGGCATAGTAAAGTTTCCATTTACCCGCATGTTAGGTGAAGAGCAATTGTGTCGTGAGAGCTGCGCACACAGACACACACGCGTACACTGTAGTTGAATACTTGCTGTATTTCCCTCATGGAAATACCTTTCTTTTTAGTATTTCGAAAATTAAACTTTAGAAAAGTATGGAATTTTCATTTTAATATGATGGCTTTGTGTGTTGGTACAAATAAGATTTCTCTTGTAAAATTTAAATAAAACAAAGATGTTTGTGTTTTGAATACGTGAACGTACGGTTTAAGGAACGGTTGTTCTCGTGGTCATAGCATTTGGGCGGTTTCCAAGAGGCGCAGGTTTAAATCCCGCTGGATATATTTTTATATGTAGTTTTATAAAGGACTTTTTTTGTTTGTTGATTCAACACATTTGTATATTTAAAGGCCGTATTTCCGCAAAATTTTAACATATTGCTTTAGCTTCAGCAGCAACTTCTCTAGTATGCAAATTAGAATTTTTTATCGCTATTCATAAGAGTTTAGCCAAAAAGAAAACACCGTGACCTTTGACTTTTAACTGCATAATGCAAAGTCAGCTTTTTCAGTTCGCCAAGTGATTTCCACGATAAAGGGGTCCTAAGAATATTTAAAATATATCCTATATAAATTTAAAATGTTACACTATTTACTTGCAATAACGTAACACAAAAAAAGTAAGAAAAATAAATAAAATAATATTATTTTTAATTTTATGATATACCTATATCGACGATCTGTAAGCTTGGCGTTAAGTTCCGTCATTTAACATGTAGTCTTGATATTATTTTGAAAGTTGAGAACATGAAACACAAAAGTATATACTGTATGTGGCCATACTAAAATTAGAACTAAAAATATATACGTTGTTATAATTTCGTTACAGTTGATTTAAGAAATTCTACAACCTACTTTCTATCTTTTCCACCCCTATAGTCAATTGGGCAATCTTTAGATTACAAATCTCTTAAATCAACAAACGATTGATTAATTACTTCTTTATTTGTAAATTAGTATCAATGCTGGTACTAATTAGACATTTAGTAAAAATAAAATAAAAATAAATCGGCTTCACGCTGTATCCCGCACACTGCAGGGTAGGCAGAGGGAACCTAGTGTTAAGACACTCCGTTCCCCACTTTCTGCCGAATTCTGGAGGCATTGCGTGTTGAGTGGCAGAACTCAACGCCGCGTTTCTCCTCGACACCAGAGCGAAGACAATAGAAATATAAATTTAAGTAAATATTTTATCTCCTCGAGTGGGAACCGACCCCATCGACCGACCCCGACCCACAACCAGTCGGTTTTACAGTCACACTTTGTGCACCTGCGCCACGACTGGCCTCAAGGTCAAGGGCCTTAGTTCTTTTTATTCAGGATTTATATTTATTGTCTTTTGTATACACTTGTACACAATGAGACAAAAGTCTAAAAACATTGTAAAGAATATAGTGTATGACGAAGCATTAACACAATAATAATAAAAAAAACTAGTTTATTATACTATATAGCGTATTATATGAGTAAGGGTAGTTAAGGGAAATAAATAGGGCGACTTGAGGTTTAATTTATTAAAGAAATATAGTAGTAGCGTTTGGTCCTCCTGTAACATGAAGCTGAGAAAAAAGGGAAATGTAAAAAAAAATGACGACCTACTGCTTAGAAGCCTGACCAATTCAAATCAGATTATAATATCACCACCCAGGTAGTACATAATAATAAATCAAAATCAGCTTCACGCTGTATCCCGCACACAGCAGGGTAGGCAGAGGGGACCTCGTGTTAAGACACTCCGTTCCCAACATTCCGCCGAATTCTGGAGACATTGCGTGCTGAGTGGCGGAACTCAACGCCGCGCTTTGCCTCGACACCAGAGCGAAGAAATGAAAATATAAATGTAAAAAAATAATTGTAATTATATTTTAATTAGACTTGCCTCTAATTAATGGAACGTAAAGGAGTGTGGTCAGGACGAGTGCCAGACACAGGAACCACAAAGACAAAGTGAAAGCCACGGTTAATTATCTGATAATAATATTTTAATAACATTTTTGTTAATTTAAAAATGGTTATTTTTATATTCTTTTATTTAGTGGGCAAATTAAAATATTTTAATATTAGCGGAGAAGGCAGAGGGAACCTAGTGCCAAGACACTCCGTTCCTCACATTCCGCCGCATTCTGCAGGCATTGCATTGAGTGGCGGAACTCAACGCCGTACTATGCCTCAACACCAGCAGCGAAGAAATAAAAATATATATTTGAATAAATATTTCATTTTCTCGTGTGTGGATGGAATCTATGACCAGTCCATTTTACAGTGACACTTTCTGTCGCTGCGCCGCGACTGGCCTTCAAAGTCAAAGTCAATTTCAAGTTAGTAAGTACGCATACCTCAAAATTTCAGCTTTGGTAAAATGATATTTATCTGGGGGCCCTAGGATCATGGGCTATAACAAAGGACTCTAGAAACTGTTTGATATAGAAAATTTAATATAAAAGTTTAGTCTAAGAGCAAGATACAAGATTCTTTATATAATTTCCTTTAGGATTACAAAATACTTTAGAAAGTCTAATAAAATATCTTTATACGGTAAAGCGACTTAAGTTATTATCCTTTTTTTATATATTTCTACCTCACAGAACTTAGTGGTAACACTATTTATCCTATCTTACTTATTTTTATAATATTATAATTTATAACTGTGATAGGTTGTGAGAGCTGATATTAATTCTATTTTCACGCTATAACTAATAAAATATAAATGATTTGTTCCAAATTCTTACTTTACCACATATTATGACAAAACAAGAGATTCAGGTTCAAAATATTGTGTCTTGAGAAACGACACCACGATTTGTGTAAACAAACCGGGAAAACGAAAATATAATCCCTGTTTCAAATGGAGATTGAACCATCCATCCATCGTTTTTAAAGACATCGCTACAAGTACCCTTGTTGTCTTTAAAAACGATGGATGGATGATAGTCAGTTCGATTCCTCCTCGGGAGAATGAGTTATTTTCATACCCGTTCTGGTAGCAAGACAAATTATAGCTTTTAGTTCCGTGATTCAACACGAAATACCTTAAAAAATGGACGAAAATCAGAAACAGAGACACAAATTTCTCTATGTCGTCACTGCTATATACAGCGTGAAACTATAATATTATTATTTTGTATCGTATTTTAATATTATACCAAATCCAATCTATGGATTTTCTTAAAAATCTTGATTTATTAAGCTTAATAAGCTTAACCTTATTATGACTCTCTTAACTGTTTCGCCGCTGTCACGGTCAGTCTTATCTATTGATCGATCCATCTTTAAAATGTCAAGGCGACACTATAAGTATTTTATATAATATAATAGAATAAGACTGGAACGGTTATAGATTCAAATTCTTCTCAGGTACTACAAGTACTTACAGTAGACATAATATCTGTAATATAAGAAAAAGAATAAGATGAAAACGGAACAGTGTAGGGATTTTTTATGAAATTCGTGTTGCTTAACTTGTTTGTGACATATATGTAAATCAGCTTCACGCTGTATCCCGCACACAGCAGGCAGACAGAAGAAACTTTGTGTTAAGACAGTCCGTTCCCCACTTTCTGCCGCATTCTGGAGGCATTGCGTGTTGAGTGGCAGAACTCAACGCCGCGCTTAACCTCGACACCAGAGCGAAGAAATGGAAATATAAATTTAAGTAAATATTTCATCTCCTCGAGTGGGGATCGAACCCACAACCAGTCGGTTTTACAGTCACACCCCGTGCCGCTGCGCCACGACTGGCCTCATGTGACATATATGTAGATACCCATAAAAAAAATATAAAAGTAAAAAATTAAGTAAGACTATAAATGTGAATAAGGATTAGGAGATTCCTTGTAGAAGAGTTATGATTATTATACAGTACAAATATTTCTATTTTATATTGAAAGTTATAGAAAGTGGTTACATTAATAAAGTTGTTAGGTTAATAAAATACGTCAATTTATAATTTAATTTTATTTCTATTTAAAAAAACTGACAAAATATATTTTTATTTTCCCACCCACAACTAGTCACGTTTACAGTCATAGTTTGAGCCCATGCGCCACGACTCGCGCATGGGCTCAAAATATTAGTTATATTTATTATTTTATTAATATTAATATAACAAATTTGACGCAAGTCACAATATTGGAAGGACTATTTCAACGGGTAGCATAAATACTTGTAGTAAATATAGAAAGTAACAACTTTATACGAAATATCAAAATGTGTATTTATTTAGAAAAACTTAAAAAAATTTGAACGTAGCAGGATTTGAACCCGCGTCTCTTGAAAACTGACCAAGCGCTCTGGCCACTAAACGATACGTTCTCATCAAGCTACGTCGAAATTAATTTACTTGTTTAAATTTGTTACAACTTATTTATGTTGTTAGCATCTCTGTAAGGACATTTTTACGAATTTCCGCTGGCCAAAGATAATTACTAAGAATTATCATTTGACAAGAGAGAATGAAAGTGTGGAATAATACTTTAAAAATGTAAAAAAAATCGAAATGTGTTTTAATGTGATTATGTGATCATGTGATATGGATGCTTTTTTTAAATAATAACTTATTATTTTTAATATTTTAACGCTTTTATTTCTTACTGTCTTAGAAAACATCTAAATGCTCTAATATTTTATAATTTTTGTGCCGTGTGATCCCGGCCTAGAATAAGATCATCTTGGTACTGGTGGTGTCATAAGAGGCGACTAAAGTACGTGTGGTAGAGTCACGTCGCCAGCAATGGCAACACGCATGGGCAGACTCGACCGGATCATTACCACCCCCGGCATTGAAAACCGGTGTGAAGTAGTGGCTTTATGCCACTGCGTTTCGCATCAGGTAATGCCGGGCTACGGCGCCCAACCCACCTTAAAAGCCGGCAACGGACCTATAGCTCCTCTGCTGCTGTACGGGGTCATGGGCGGCGGTAATCAGGTGGCCCGAACGCTCGTTTGCCTTATCCTTTTCCATAAAGAATATAAATTTTTTTTTATAATTTAACTTATAAATATAATATGGCCCCGTATGTAGTCATTGTGCCTATCTAAAATTAGATTAACTTCACTGACGAGGGTGATGAAAAATTCTATTAACGTTAATTCTTTTAAATAAGGCCAAAAACGCTAAGGGCGCTTTGTAAAGAGTTTGTGAAACAAATTAGATAGAGTGTCGGAATTTTTATTGTGTTATAGGATTTTTTATGTATAATTTATAATTTCACATAATACACTATTCTTATATGGTATATGCATATTATTTAAATATCTATTAATACATAAAAAGGCTTTTGGCAAGGCACTTGAAGAAATTAAATATTTAAAATTTTCATTTCGGGCAAAGCGCGGCGTTGAGTTCCGCCACTAACACATCAAGCTTTGAGTATTCGGCGGAAAATGGGAAACAGAAGTGTCTTAATGGGAACGGAGTGTCTTAACACAAGGTTCCTATGTTCCCTCTGCTTACCCTGGTATTTGCTGCCACACATATAATGTTATAAAATCTCATATTATATACACTTTGAAACATCGAGGTCTCATCCAATGCATAGTGTTACAATAACAAAGGAAATTCTACTGTAAACAATACGTAAGAATTTTCAACTCATCTGTAAGCAATATATTAAGGAGTTTGAATAAGCGCTCTGTGCATTCTCAATTCAGCAAAATGCATGAGAAAATGTAATATTGAGAGTAACTTTAATTTTCTCTCATTGTAAACATTCAACTTCCGGTTTCGTCTTCCAGAATAAAAGTCCGTGATATTAAGAGTCATATTCATTTTATACTGTTATAATCATATATTTTTAAATAAAATAGTTCCACATTTTTTTTAGTTAGTCTTAATTCTCTTAATCTTACTTTTTTGGAGAACATAATATAAACATATGAACCTAGCTGGCTATGAGTATCTAGCACTCTAAAAACGTATTTTCCTTTCCTAAGTGTGGAATGATTGATTTATTTATTTAAAAATGGTTAATAATAGTCTAAGCCTGAATGCGAATGAGACAAAGGTTCTGGTTCTATAAAAGTTATGAAGAAAAGTCTGGATGCAAGATCAGTGTAAATAAAGAACATAAGCTTTTCATCACTTTTTCAGTGATGAAAATGATACATCAGACTAAAACACTGGCTACAATATAACAATGGCTATGATCTAAACGCGGTTTCGCTTGCTTAAGTTGCTAATACTGCATATATTGTGAATATAGCAATAGCTAATTTCTATATTTTACAAAAATTGGTAAAACTTTACAGGAAAATACCAAAAAATATAATATTTAAATTACTCACGATTTATTGCATATTATACTTGGAAAGAAGCCTTCATCGAAAACGCCTTGTTATCGCGGCGTGCATTTTAAGTCTTTGTGTGTACTTTTTCCGAATAAAGCAGAAAAATGTAGTACGGAAATTTATTTTAACAGTCGTTTGAATGTCCAATAACTTCTTGACAATATTATAGTACTTTCTTGCATTAATCCTAATAATTAGTGCAGTGGAAAGCGGAAACCAAACTGTTCCAACGAAATTCTGTTAAAAATTATAATAATACTTAATTTTAGCTACACATTGTCCCGTGCATAGGTATAAGGTATATGTGAATCCAGTGTTTAGACACTCCGTTCCCATTAAGACACAGACACCTGTTCGCTCAGACATAGCGCGGCATTCAGTTCCGTCACTCAAAAAGCAATGCATCAAGAATTCGGAAACGGAAGTAACTGAAAGAAATGAACGGAGTATTTTAGCACTCGGTTCCCAGATTCCCTCCTATTACGGGATACAGCGTGAAGCTAAAAAAAATATAAGTTTAAAAATAAAATACTGCAAAATTTCTGCACATCTATAGGTATAATAAAATTGTAATTTAAAATTCTTATAGGGTTCTTTAGGGAGTTTCAAGGTAATATGAACTCGATTCAGTAACCGCCACTAAGATTGCGCATACTGTGCAACGAACATTTCATAATTTCGTATCGGAAAATGAAAAGGCACCCAGGGGGGAAGAAAAAATACTGCAGCGAAGTTATTACTTTGTTTTTGCGAAATTGACTTTCAGAAGTCAATATGTCATTTTATTTGTTATAGCCAAAGGGCCATCTTTTCGAAGTTTCCTGACTATGTATGACTGTAATCGTGTGGTCCAACCCATTTAAGTGAATTGTTTTTTTTTAATACACTAAGTAAATTACTTATTGGTCGAACATGTATCAATAAAATTAAATCAAAATCAGCGTCACGCTGTATCCCGCACACAGCAGGATAGGCAGAGGGAACCTAGTGTTGCGACACTCCGTTCCCCACTTTCTGCCGAATTCTAGAAGCATTGCGTGTTGAATGGCAGAAGTGAACGCCGCGCTTAGCCTCGACACCAGAGCAAAGAAATGGAAATATAAATTTAATATTTCATCTCCTCGAGTGGGGACCGAACCCACAACCAGTCAGTTTTACAGTCACACTTCGTGCCACTGCGGCACGACTGGCCTCAATCATCTCTTATATGTCAATAATATTCATTTTATTTCACTTTTATTGTTTTTGTTTGATTTGTTAGAGTTCCTAGCCCAGTCCTAAATAATGCTTTTAAATGAGAAGAAAATGGAACTGTGAAGTGAAGAGAGAAATTGTGATTTATTGCTTTATGATTTTATTTAACTAGAAAAGTTAGTGGAATTCTTATACAAGGACATAAGATAACTGCAATGGTTGCTATAACAACATAAAATTGTGTTAATAGTTAGTTAGTAAGTTACTTTAATAATTTCATTGATTTGATTTTCCTTTAATAAGCATGTAAGAGGGGAACGGAAGTGTCTTAACGGAAACGAAGTGTACTAGTGTAAAATGCAAATAAATTAGAGATTATTTCTAAAATATTGTTTAAAACTTCACTTTTCTATTTACCATGCTATGTACATTATTCTGGAAATACAAAAGTGTCACGACACTCCGTTCTTTACTTTGACAAATTTGAAACACCAAGTGGTGAAACGCACAGTTTGTCTTAACCAATATCGAAGTAGAAAAAAATATATTATAAATCCGCCGTTTGTGAAACGTATATTTTATACGAAAACACGTTATTTTTTTAACGCTATTAAATCATCCTTATACTTTCGTAACAAGATAAGTTGTTACACAAGTTGATTTAGCAGTAGTTGTTTAATTGTAAGAACATCTCTTCCACTTTGGAGGTCCTATCAAAATAATCGAAACAGATATAAACCCTAGTTGATTTAATTACAAAATATATTATGAATCCCTTGGAGTGGATCTCGTTTTAATGAGTGTGATTGTACCACGCGTTTGAGACTTGAATTATATTAAAACTGTT
>JAATLQ010032254.1:0-13584 GCA_013421005.1 Heliconius erato x Heliconius himera | reverse complement strand
TATTAAATCATCCTTATACTTTCGTAACAAGATAAGTTGTTACACAAGTTGATTTAGCAGTAGTTGTTTAATTGTAAGAACATCTCTTCCACTTTGGAGGTCCTATCAAAATAATCGAAACAGATATAAACCCTAGTTGATTTAATTACAAAATATATTATGAATCCCTTGGAGTGGATCTCGTTTTAATGAGTGTGATTGTACCACGCGTTTGAGACTTGAATTATATTAAAACTGTTTTAGCTTAAAGTATTTTGAATAATATAATTATATTTAGACCATCGCAGAGCAGTGAAAGAGAATCTGAATCTAAATGTAATGGTTGGGGGTTCGATATTCATTTGGGGTAACTATTATATTTTTGTTACTTTGCTATATTGTGTATTTTTAATAACGCAGCATTTGAGTAAAAAATAATAGTTCTTGATTGTATTTTAAATTATAATTTGGGGATAAGATTTTTTTAATAAAGTTGATATCGATATCCATGAAGATACTACTATACTAACAGTTGACAGACTTGTGAATCATTGATAAATTTTATAAAAAAAAATTGTCTGGTCTGGCTAGACAAGTGCGGTGTGCTCATAATAACTTTCAAACAATTATAAAATGGAAAAGAACTGATCACCAGATTTTTTTTTATTTAGAAGCAGATGTATTTCGTAATCTGACTTTTTTTTTGTCAGCTTCACGCTTTATCCCGCATATTGCAGGGTAAGCAGAGAGAGCCTAATATTCATACACTTCGTTCCCTTTGAGTTTTACATGCAACATACAATATATTTTACATTTTAAACATTCTTTATAGTCTCTTTCATTATAAAAACATACTAAAAGACAAATTTGTCGCGTCCCATACAACGTAACATTTAATAAAATTTAGCGTTAAGCACGTGTCGGTGTACACAACAAATTGTAACTAAAATTATTTTACTCAAGCGTTTCGATTATAATAAAAAATATATTACTTATTTAGAAAACGTATAAAAAATTCCTAAGTCCTAAGTGTGGAATAACACTTTAAAAATGTTTAAAAAATATATATTGTTTTTTTTATCGTCACTCCGTATCCCGCACACAGCAGGTTAGACAGTGGGAACGTAGTGTTAAGACATTCCGTTCCCCATTTTCCGTCGAATTCTGGAATTGCGTGTTGAGTAGCGAGACTGAACGCCGCGCTTTCCCTCGATACCAGTGCGAAGAAAATGAAAATATTAATTATTTCGTTTCTGCGAGTGAGAATCGAATCCAGAACCTATGGCGACAGTCTCGCTTTATGCCCCTGCGCCACGACTGACCGCCAATTTTTCACGTGTTTGTATTGCGTGTTGAGTGGCGTAAATCAACGTTGGTACTAGAGCGAAGAAATTAAAATATTAATAAATAATATTTTATTCTCTCGAGTCGTTGAACCCACAACCACCGCATTACAGTCACACCTTGTGTCTTTGAACCACGATGGTCTCTATTTCTTCTAATATATTATTTACCTAAATGGGTAATATCTAAATATTACTATATTGTTATACAAAATAATTATTGAATACAGACGACATTGTTGATATCTGTCGTGTTAATAATATCTGTATCACAGCAAAATGTGATACGAATTATTTCTTACCTTGGGTATTGTCAGAGGCAAAGGTCACATCGAGGTAGCCGATGGGCTAATGGCTGACTTTGTAAATGTATGGAGTAACAATTTAGGGTTTCTTCACAGTGACAGAAAATTGTATAGTCGTAATTAATTTTTTTTTAAGTTACATTTTCATATAGATTTTTTCTAATTGAGAAAAAAGAGAGTGAAAGAGCCGAATGATCTGATGGTTAGTTGTTAGTTTCGCCTGTGAACATCTACAGCAACAGGAAAGTGGAAGGTTCAATTAATTTCCTGGCTTTGAAGGTGTTATTACACAATATGCTTATAACGCTCAAGACTACTATTAAAATTTGTTGTAAGAAGATTTAATTTAGAATTAATGTGAATAGTAAATTCAAATAAAAAAAGGTAATGGACCAATAATGATAAGTTTTTTTAATATTATTCAATTCATATAAATACATAAATTAGTATAATTTAAAGTTGTTTTATTACGAATAAAAATATAATAGATAATAAATAAATAATTTACGTGTTTAATAAATATAAATATTGTTCCAGGATTCGGCCAACTCCCAGTGAGATGATGGTGATGATGTACTCGTCACAAGGATAAAAGAAAAGAATGTGCTATCGCGTATCTAATTAGCCTAAACTTTAGAGTTTGAATGGATGCAAATAATAGCAAAACTTTATTATTAATAAAAAAAAACAGCTTCACGCTGTATCCCGCAGACAGAAGGGTAGACAGAAGGAACATAGTGTTCAGACACTCCGTTCCCCACACTCTGCCGAATTCTGGAGGCATTGCGTGTTGAATGGCAGAACTCAACGTCGCGCTTTGCCTCGACACCAGAGCGAAGAAATGAACATATAAATTTAAATATTTAATCTCCTCGAGTGGGGTTTGAACCCACAACCAGTCGGTTTTGCATTCACACTTTGTGGCCCTGCGCCGCGACTGGCCTTATTATTAATTTTATAATAAATATAATGCAATATAAAATGTGAAATCCCCCTAAACACGTCTTGTATTATGTAAGGTTTGTGAACGAAGTGTAATCATTCGTGTGAGTTTCAGACACATTAGTTCTTGGTCTAATACTCTTCAATTATATAAATTACATTTTAGCCAGTATTGTAATTTAAATGATAATACAATTTGAACATGGCTGCGTCATACAGAGTGTGACTAGAAACGTGACGATTGTGGGTTCGACTACCGCTCGAAGAAATTATTTTTTTTCGTTTTTTCGCTCTGTTGGGAAGATAAAGAGCGGCGTTGAGTTCTGCCATTGTATACGTAATGTCTCGAAAAGTGGTTGGCAAATGGGGAAAAGAATATTTTAACACTTAACAAAGCTTACTCTGTCTAACCCTGCTATATGTTTGATACAGCGTGTAGGCAAAAAAATAAAGATAATTATTTCGTTGGTTAATTTTTTTTGTTCGTAATTAAATTACCACCACATTCATATTAAGGCGTAGGTGCGTACTCAGATAAAAACATTTTTGATCTTAAAAAATTTTTATTCAAAAACTGATAACTCTACATATATTTGGTCCATATCCTTTCATCATTTTTTTTTTTTGAAATTTTAAATATTTCCTCTAAACCTAAATTAAATGATGCCTAAAAGAGTTTTTAACTTTGTTTTACCATGTCTTAATGTTACGTTACTAAACAGATCTTTGAACTTTGGAAACTAAAATTAAAATTTACTTTATGCGTTACTATATTGATTTAATATTTAAATTATGGATTTCTCTCAATTTTATAAGTACGAATAAATCCACCTAAGTAAAGAATAAATCATCATCGTTTTATGCAATTAATTAAGCATTTTTAAAATTATTATAAAACAATTATTTTTTTTTAGTAATAATTCGTAATCATTTATAATAAAAAATTATCAATAAAAATAATTATAATATATTTCAACCGATATGAATAATAAAAGAGATTACTGCATAATTTTGGTGTACTTATAAATAACTAACAATAATTAATTTTATTCTTTATCTACTGTATTTTGATTTTTCAGAGAAAATACAATTATTTTACTCTCCAATGAGAGATTTTTTTAAAATCGTACTTTAACTATTAAACTTTCAATTATTACCTGTAAAACAATTTTCAGATTAATTTTTAACTAAACATGCACGAATCATTTGAATAAGAAATATCAATCTTCTTAGGTCATAAAACCATAATTAATTTAGATTTTTTACAAATATAATACTCCGCCGCGACAGCTGTTAGCTGCCGTGACCAGGATTCGAACCTGGGTTACTACGGCCACAACGTAGGGTCCTAACCACTAGACGATCACGGCTATCGGAGCGATGACAATGGTATCAAAATTAACTTACTGTACTTTACCGAGTTCTCTAAACACTTTCACTTCGTAAGTCAGGCGTTAACAAACTTGTTGCAAAAACAAAATTTTAATATATATCAATTTGTAAGAGATACGCTATTGCAGTGGTAATGTAGTTAATTTAGTTAGTAGTTAATAGTGAGTTCGAATCCATATCGGGAATTAGCCTTATGTGTAGAGTGTTTCTTATAAGAATATTTACTAAACAGTAAATATATAAGAAAAGAATAAAGGTAGACAGTCCTAGCATTTTTTTTTTAATTTTAATTTCGCCTATGACCAAATTTGATTTCTTATTTTAAATAATTGTTAGAAAAAGAAGACTACAGTGCTCTAAAGGCATTCAAAAAAAACTCTATAGAAACCATAAAAAATATTGAGGCTAGTCGTGGCGCAACCATGTCCTAACAAAAACAACACAATTATTTTTAAACATTTGTAAAGTGTTATTTCACACTTAGGAAGGAAAAAACAAAGCCACTACGTACTCTACTTAGTTGGTCAGAGCGCTTGGACGGTTTCCAAGGAGGCGGGGTTCGAATCCCTACGTTCTACGTTCTTAATAAACAACACAACTAATTTGAAAAAAGTTATATTTTCACGTTACTCTACGCCTATTATTGCTTCTATACAAATGTATCACTGGTTAAAGAAACGACATATTATGCTTGCTTAATGCTTAATTACACGGTGTTATTCCCTTATTTGTAACGTGTCCATTTGTAAAACGCTCAATGACGCCTCAAGATGTAATAGTATGGTATATATATTACCATTTAGAAAGACAATATTCATATATACTAAACTAAAATTTCAATCAATTAAAAAAAAACAATTATATTGTAGCGATTTTTTGAAACAAAACATTTTATATTGATATATATTTTTTTATTTATGAACCGAATAAAATAAAACACTTAATATTAAGGGAAGTTTGCCAAAATACAATCATGAAGAACATGCTATACCCCGCACGTAGCTTGGTAGGCATGAGGAACCTGGGAACCTAGTGTAAAGTTATTTTATAGAAAATTAACTCTAAGTTGTGTTTTCTCAAAATATATAAAGAAAATTAATTTTATAATCAAAACAAAATTATATCAAGGCACAAAATATTTGTCGTTTAATCGTCTTTGATATACATTCTTCGTTATTCTAAAAAGGATTAAGAAACAGGCTCAAATATTAAAGAAATATCTCAAGAAAATTGTTTAAATCTTTCTAACTGAAATTTTAACATATTTATATAAACAAAAACGCCAAAGCGTTTTTTGTTTATATAGATATTTTCATATACTAAAGCTAGTAAGCTTATCTTCGTTGAAAATTGAATTCTGTCAGAAACCCGTGTTTTAAAAAAAAAAGAGTACATTAAAGATTTTTTTTAAAACTTCCTACAATTATTAGACGATTTATTTAAAACGTACTTAACGTAGCTTACTACGCTATGCTCTCTAAAATAAATCAAACCATAACCGGTAGAGTAATATATAGATAGATCAATGAAACTAATAAAATGAGTTTTAAGCTTCTAGCTTGAGATAAAGCGCACCATTTAATAACGTCGGAGCCGTCGTGGTGCAGTGGCATAAGCATGTGACTATAAATATGAATCGTTGTGGGTTGGATTCCCACTAGGAAGAGTGGAGTATTTAATATTTTTATTTAAAAAAACAAAATAGCATCGAAACTCTCAACAGATACAATGAGAGAACAAATTCCTCAAATTTCTAATATTGATGAGTTTCCAAAATATACAAAGACAAATATTATATGTTAATATATATCATAAATAAAAAAAATATACAGATAGAAAAAATTAAAAAGGATATCAGTCTGAACGAGACTATTCTATTGAAATTTATCATTGAATCTCTAACATTGATTACATACATATTTCAATAGGGCGCGAGGCGACGCGACGCGACGCGCCGTCGAGATCCATCCGCACAGTGGGTAGGGAGGTAGGTAGGTAGTGAGTCAGCTTAATTACTGTCATGTTTGTAAAAGCTTCATTTTACTAGGATTTCAATACATACAATTTTTGTACTAAAACTCAAAGCTTTTTAAATATAAAATGTATCCTGGCTATGGAAAAGCTAGTTTTTGATCGTTTTTTCATGTAACATGATGTGTGGGTGATACAGTTGTCGCTTAGTTTACAAAATAGTCGTGAATTTCATTCAAATATTTCATGTGTAAATATGTGTTTTATAAATAACACTATAGGTAATAATGATTATATTAAATAAAGGTAAATAATAAAACATTTTTATTTTCTTAGTAAACCTTTAGACATTTGAACGTCGCGTTGCGATATGTGAACCCGCGTCTCTCGGAAACAGCCTAAGCGTTTTGACCAATAAGCCAAATGTTCTTAGCAAGCTACGTCGAATTATTTATTCTAAGTTAACTACGATCAATTGACAAAAGAGAAAATGCCATTTATAATTTATTTTTATAAAATTTACTAAATTACCTCCATTACCTTCCTATATCTATACATACAAACAAATACAAACGAACAAAAATGTTCTCATAATGCGGGTGTCTGTACACATCGTTAAGTCTCATGTCGCTGAAGTTTCGCTCGTAATCGAATCATCAGAGGGGAAGATCGCATCAATCAACATCATCTCGCTATAATTGGTTAATATCTATATTTAAATATGTATGTATTTGTGTGATAAATATTTATTATTTATTATCTATTGTCCGTTCAAATCCTGTTTGGGAATTTGAGGCCAGTCGTGGCGCAGCGGCACAGAGTGTGACTGTAAAACCGACTGGTTGTGGGTTCGATCCCTACTCGAGGAGATGAAATATCTACTTAAATTTATATTTCCATTTCTTCGCTCTGGTGTTGAGGCTAAGCGCCGCGTTGAGTTCTGCCACTCAACACGCAATGCCTCCAGAATTCGGCAGAAAGTGGGGAACGGAGTGACTTAACACTAGGTTCCCTCTGCCTACTATGATGTGTGTGGGATACAGCGTGAAGCTGATTTAATTTATGTTTTTTTATGTTTAAAGCAGTTGTTGTCTTAAGCATGTATTGACACATCTAACATCTATTTTCAAAAAAATGCAATTAGCAAAATCTTGCTCAAAGGAAATGGAATTGGAATTCTGGAGACGTTGCGTGATGAGTGACAGAACTCAATGCCGCGCTTTGTCTCTACACCAGAGCGAAGAAATGAAAATATAAATGTAAATAAATATTTCACTTCCTCGGGTGGGGATCGCACCATAACCAGTCGATTTTACAGTCGCACTTTGTGCCTCTGTGCCACGGCCGGCCTCATTTTCTTATCTACTAGTCTTTATTTTCTTTTTCTTATAATTATTCCTTCCAATACCCGAGTGCGAATCAAACCCACAAACTGTAGCGTTTATAGTGGCACTCTTGTACCCCTGCGCTATGACTGGCTTCAACTAGTCTTCATTAATATTCTATTTAAGACAGTATTACTACTTAGCTTAAGTTTGTAAGTACAAAATTTATCCCCAGTACTTAAATAAAGATCTCATTATTTTAAGACAAATGCACTTTAGAATATATACATTCATAATTTAATTTGTGATCTTCATTAAATGCAGCTGTTCGCAAAATATGAGTAGGAGATATATTAAATTTGATATACTTACTTTAGTTTTGGGTGCATACAGTGCAAATATGAGCGTCTGACTGTACTAGGGAGAATGATTTTTTTTTATTTTCTTGTTCTGGTAACAAGATAAAGCGCGGCGTTTAGTTAAGTAATATCCCAAAAATTCGAGAGAGGAAGAGACCCTTACCGCAGCTTCTTAGTCTACCTGTAGCTAACGGCGTGGAGCTAAGTAAAATAGTATTTACAAATATGTTATGTGCTTCCAGTTAAATAATATTCAATATTTTATTAAAATGGTAATATTTTAAGATCAATTGTAATATTTAGTAAACTTTGATATTTTTTTGTATTCGGTACTAAAATTTGCTTATACATAAGTATATCTATTAGTCGAAGCCCGCAACTTCGTTTGCATAGACCTCCATTTACTACCCGGTGCACTAAAGTGGTTTTCCCAAGAGCTGTTTTTATATCAATTAAGGTTCAGTTGAGCCGCTAGAGTACCTAATTAGACCCTCGTTTTATTACGCCGACAGAAAAGAAAGTTTTTTTTTATTATATTAGCTTCACGCTGTATCCCGCACACAGCAGGGTAGGCAGAGGGAACCTAGTGTTAAGACACTCCGTTCCCCACTTTCTGCCGAATTTTGGAGGCATTGCGTGTTGAGTGGCAGAATTCAACGCCGCGCTTAACCTCGACACCAGAGCGAAGAAATGGAAATATAAATTTAAGTAAATAAGAAAAGATAGTGTTCAACATATATTAATATCTATTACATTTTGATGGGCTATTCGGGTTTATTATTATTACATTTGTAAAGTATTCTCAAAAAAATATCTATATCTATATATTTATAATAAAATCATTATATTTTTTTAATATTTCGAGGCCAGTCGCAGCGCAGGGCCATAAAGTGTTACTGTAAACTGTACGCGACTGGTTGTGGGTTCGATCTCCACTCGTGGAAATGAAATATTTATTTAAATTTATATTTCCATTTGCTTCGCTCTGGTATCGAGACAAAGCGCGGGGTTGAGTTCCGAATTAGATAAATAAATTCTGAATTAGACAAAAAAACTTATATTACTGTTTACGTATATCTATACATCTATACATATAAATAAAAATAAAGGGTCTGTCTTTGATATTAACATAACTATGTTTTTTTTAAATGCATATAGTTATTTACACGATATCGAAATACAATTAAACAATTTTATCATTTTTGTCGGTCTGTCTCTATGTTTATGCGAGCTAACCTCTGGACCAGCTGAACCGATTGTTTTGGGGTAGTATTATGACACTCCGTTCCCCATTTTCCGTCGAATTTCTGAGGAATAGAGTTGGAGAACGTAGCTTAACGCGGCGCTTTGTCTTCTTGTCAGAGCGAGAGTGAAAATAATTAATTCCTCTGAGTGGGTATCGAACTCTACAACCGTTGTAGTATTTATTAAGAGGAAATACCATTGCAAAACTAATATTTTACGTAACAAAGTGAAAGTAACGCTAAAAGTAGAGTATAAGACTCGTTATTTTGATAACACCGTCATCAACTCCGATAGCCGTGATCGTCTAGTGGTTAGGACCCTACGTTGTGGCCGTAGTAACCCAGGTTCGAATCCTGGTCACGGCAGCGAACAGCTGTCCCGGCGGAGTTATATTTTTTATTATTTATTTTTTATTTTCTAAGTGTCATAGCTTGTAATATTTATTAGAAGACGTTTATGAAATAATAATATACGGGTTATAAAATAATTATATTTTTATTATTTTACCTATATATAGTAGTTATATATAGATATATATAATACACATATTACTTTTTGTAAGTTTAATTGTTCGGAATTTCCTAGAAAATAAACTTAATTCTCTATATTTTCAATATTTACCTGTATTTCTATTATATAAATAAATTAGTTTTAAATAAACAAAAAAATACCTCCGAAAATATAGTATTAAGTCTGGAAGTAATTAGTCTGGAAGGCATGTATGAAGAGGTTGATGACAGTGACCGAGGCGAAAGTGGTATGTAGAGACCGTAGTGTTTGGCGCTCCGTTCTCTCTGACTTCCCCGCTAGGGATAAAGCGTGAACTAGATACGTATAAAAAACACGCATTTTTGCACTAAGTGCTAAGTGTATCGGTAGTGTACTATGGAACGTATTCGTACCGATAAATTACTAGAGTGTTAATACGAGTACTTTACTCTTAACCTCCGAGGGTTTCTACTATGCAGCTCCTGGCTCCATCACACCAGCCCGATGATACCATATTTATGTGTTATAATTTCGTTACCTAAGCTAGGTATTATTGTCAAGGTTTATGACGATACTATTATTAAAAGTGGCCTAAATTCAGTTTCTTATATTTTATTACATAGTTACAGCTCAACCTAATAAGCGTATTAAAAAATGTATTTGTCGCGGGTGACTTTTTGGAAGTATACGATATAGCAATGTCGGGGTCTTAATTTATTTTTAACGTAAATTAACGATTATAAACCGTTGTAGTGGTGAAGCGAAAAATAAAATAAAAATGAATATTAAATCATTAATTTTTATTTTATTTTTCGCTTATCACAAACCAGGAGGTGGTGAATGAAGCGAGTAGGGGGTGGTGTCATTAAAAATTGAGACCAGTCGTGGACACAAGCAAAAAACAGAAGCAGAACCATGCAAGTTAACGGTCTTGTTTGTTGTGGATTGGATTGTACTCGAGAAAACAGAATATAATATTTTTATTTTATCGCTGTAGTAGCGAGGCAAAGCTCTGCGTTGAGAATTCGACGGAAAGAGAAAAATGGAAGTTTCTTAATGGGAACGGTTTCTCTTAGCACTTAGTACCCAAGTTCCCTCTGCCTTGCTATGTGCAGAATGTAGCGTGATTAAAAATTCTTATAAAAAAATAATCTGTTATTGTTTTTTATTTAAAAAAATATTTAATTGCTGTTTCGGATAAAATAATTTAAATATCTTTGCAAGAACGACAATCGTGTGTAAAATATACA
This sequence comes from Heliconius erato x Heliconius himera, assembly GCA_013421005.1. Taxonomy (NCBI): domain Eukaryota; kingdom Metazoa; phylum Arthropoda; class Insecta; order Lepidoptera; family Nymphalidae; genus Heliconius; species Heliconius erato x Heliconius himera. The sequence goes on along the minus strand of JAATLQ010032254.1, from coordinate 2,984 downwards.
TAAAGAATAATAAACTAAAATTTAGACATTTCTAGGCCGAATCAAGCGTTAAATTTAGTATAGTTGTACTAAAATATAGCATTCTTAATGTCTCAGTAGCTTCGAATTATCCTCACAAATGTCTCGTTTCCACATAATGAAACACAATAGTTTCGTCGTTCGCATCATTACACGAACAATTTGTCACTTTATTATCGAATTATGTACGTGTATATTTTATATACACTTCATTCAGTAAATATTACGTCTGACGTCGACTTTATATAGCTTTCTCTCTCTTAAGTACCCTGAATAATAGAGACGGCAACAAAATAATAAATAGCCCTAATCTATGGTGGTTCACAAATTCGTGGCGTTATAACCTCTATTTATTTTAACAAACAGGAAATAATGTATGTAAGGCAACAAAGTGAGGATGTTTTCTATTTATTTACAGAAAATGTTGTTTCCGGTACTTGAAGTATATTGTCAATTTTAGCTTTGGATCGTCTGTTTTAGTTGATTGAATGTGGGTTTAAATCCATATTGTGTTTTTCTCGATTAGTAAAGATTGGAAGGAGTGAAGTGAGGATTAGTATTGAAAGATGACTTCTTTATTATTTTATTGAATTTCGTATATTTTCTTCTATAATACGGTTATTTCCTACTTTGACCCTATGTATTATATCTATCTTCTTTATCTAAAATATTCTATTTTACCGTAAATTTAGATGCAGAATGTAAAAAATGTTTCTAAAATAGATTGAAAACGAAAAACCAAGTTATTAACTACAAGGCCTCCCTACGTTTCTATTGCCACAGAAGATGTATGAACGGTGTTCACAGGCGTATGATTTGTTTTCATTTTCATTCTTTATACCGCGTAGCAGGTTAGGCAAAGGAATTCTATAACATCGCGTATTAAGTCGTAGAGTACAACTAACCTATAACAATATAATAAATTTTTTTATCTTTAGGCTGATTTAAATGAAAATAGTTTATTATTGGCGGAAAGTGGTGAACGCAAGTGTCTCAATGGGAACGCAGTTTCTTAACACTAGGTTTTGATATTCCCTCTGCTTCCCTGCTACGAGTGGGATAAAGCATGAGGTCAACAAAATGAATAAAGTTTCTGAACATATGTAATGTTCAGCAACTTTTAATTTTCAACATAATATTTCTAACACTTTAAACAATAGCAACATCAACAGATCAGAAATACATTTTGGCCTGCATAAATAGACGTAATATCGCATTTACGAAATACAATTGCTATAACCATATAAAACTTTCAGTTTTCAGGACACAAGAGGTGAATTAATTAATTTTCAATATATTTTACAAAAGATACATTGTAATCACTGAGGTCGTCGAGGCACAGTAACTGTAAATGCGAAAATTGTGGCTTCGATTCTCATTCGAGGGAATAATTTATTTTCATTTCTTCGCTCTTTCGAGCTTTGAGGGATTGACTGAAACTGGGACTGAAATTGGGCATAATCTATATTATATAGTGTAAAGACACTCCTGTTCCTATGAAAACACTACATTCCTTCTCTGGCTTCTGGAATACAACATAAAGATAAAAAAGAAAAGAAAAAGTCGCTTGTAGATTATCATCTAGTATCAACTTATAACAACAATATGTAATACAAAATACTCGAATGATTAGTTAATCGATACTATCGAGTAGCTAATCGTCAAGCTGTCAAACAGAAATGCCGCGAGAATTAATGTAATAGGTACACGCGAGTTCCTGTTACTTAAAGTTATTATTGACAATTTCTTATGTTATGATATAATTTTGTGTTTTATAAAAGTGTCGATATATGATATATAAAAACTTCTTCAATTCAATCATCTCTATACAAGTCATGTACAAGTAATATATGTAAACAAGAAATAGTAACAAAAAGTCTGTCAAAAGTTACCAAATCACTTGAATAATAAAATTCCAAATTAACAAAATAATAAAAAAAAATTATAATTTATAATAGTTTTAAGTACAAATTTAATGTAAAAAATATATAAGAGTAATAATTAAATTACGATTACCATTTTATAGATCTGAGACAGTCGTGGCGCATAGTGGCGTGACTAAATACGCGATGGTTGTAAATTCGATTTCCACTCGATGAAATGAAATATTTCATATTTTCATTACCTCGATCTGATAACGAGGCAAACCGTTAAAAAATATAATAATTTTTATTCATCCAATTTAATTACCTATATTTTTTATTTTTATTGAAGGATTTGACGATGTCGAAATACATCGTCAAACCCTTCAATAAAAATAAAAAAATAGGCTTTCACCGCACCACACCACCACCATGGTAAGAGTCCTTAAAATATTATTTCAGTTGAATTACAGTCACCCCAGTAATGGTTTGAGTACATTAGCGCAGATTGCGGAGTCGCTGTGTCGAAAGCTCTACCTCGCTGCACATTATCGAACTCTTTCGTCTAGCCAAAGAGCAATTTTAATATTTTGAAATAATCTTTATATTAATTTTATTTAATTATATTGGTATGTGGCTAGTATTACCCACATTTGATGATTCGTGGCCGTGGTAAGCGTGACAGGTTATTGGTTGGATTCTCACTCGAGGAAATGAAATATCTCTTATTTTTATTTCTTTGCTCTGGTGTCCAGACAAAGCGCAGCGTTGAGTTCCACTACTCAAAGTGGAGAGCGTTGTGTCTTTGCAGCCTGCCCTGCTGCATGCGGGATACAGCATGTAGCTGATAATAACATATATATATAATTAGGAATCAGGTTAGAAATTTAATAAATAAAAACACTTATCACTATCGTTACCGCTCGTACATCCTGACATATTCCTCACATATGTCGGAAGTGATAAATAACAAGAGGGTAGTCGTATCGAACAAATATCAGATGTGGACGGTAGTTGCAACTAATATTATTTACGGCCTTTAAATGATGAAAAGCATGGATGGAGCAGTGCCTGGGACTTGCGACCACAGGTGTAGGCTTCAGG
>JAATLQ010032253.1:13645-28472 GCA_013421005.1 Heliconius erato x Heliconius himera | reverse complement strand
CACCGTAACGAGGTAGAGTAGAGTAGTACCTGAGCGCGTGCAGGTGCAGCGCGGCGACGTCGACGCCGTCCACGCGCACGGCGCCGGCGCGCGCGGGCGCCAGGCGCAGCACGGCGCGCAGCAGCGAGCTCTTGCCGGCGCCCGTGCGCCCCACCACCGCCACGTGCTCGCTGGGGTGGCACGCCAGCGACAGCCCGCGCAGCGCGCCCGGCCCGCCGCCGCTGCTGCGGGATTCATTGTCGGTTAAAAAGAAGAACAGTGCTATGCACCACACCATAGTCAAACTTTTAATACTAAAACGTCAGAATTTTTTTTAAACAAGCTTAAAATTATTTAAATACGATATATTTTTAAAAATAAAATCGTGTTAGATTGTGGTTTTAAAAATAATTTAAGAGCTAAAGATTGTTTAAAGTTCTATGAAAATAAGTTTTAACTGTTTAGTTCTTTTCATTAACAAATAATGAAAGCATGTTTTAATAAGTTTCTTCTTCCTCCTTTACTTTAATTACACTTATAATTGTAGTATATTCATTTATATTTATAATTCAAATATACGTATATTATATATATTGACAGTTGTACCATTAAGGTGTAGTAAATAATTTATATTTAATACTTTAATTAATAAATTAGTTCGCATAGGGCCATTATCATTTTACTGTGATTTGTACTTTCTCAATTTTCCCATTTTATCAATAAAATAGCGACCTGCTCCCCGCTTCACCATCTACAAAAAACTACACATTTATTAACTAATTCAAATCACTGTGTGTTCTAATTACATTGTCACCTCAAACAACACAAAAAACAAACGAATGCTTTAAAAATCGTTGTTTTGAGTTCTATTACATCAGTAAATGTCCCCAATAATAGATTTTCTCATATATCTTTCATGTACAGACACAACATTAAATTAAACTAATGGTGTATAACTTACAATTGATGATATACTAATAAAAAAGTTATAGTGCGGTAAATATTTACCCATATTGAAGATGAACATCTTCAAAGCTAATCACTCCATGAGATGGCCAGCCGTACGGAGGTGAATCCCCATCAATTTTCTCACTTTCAACCTATCAATTAAAATTATCGGTTTTTAAATAAATCTAGTGTTAAAATAATTAAAAAATGTAAAGAATTATATTAATTCGATTTTAATTAAGCGTAAAATAACACTTAGATTGTAAAGGTAATTTATATTTATAACCGTAGTTGACATTGGGTAACAAACATAACATTACGCCATGTAAGGAATTCCCTAAAATATATATTTATTTTCCGAATGATAAATCGACGGAAAGCTAAGATCTGACCTCTCTAATGTATTCGCCGACGCGCTCAACAGCGATCATCTCGCGCTCCGTCTCCGTGAAGGCGTTGAGGACGTTGCTCAGCATGGACGTCATGGACAGCGCGTACGATATCGCGAGCCCCACGAGACCTTGAAAGGTAAAACAATCACACATCATTATATTAGTATAGTTGGGTACGGTTGTTGTGATGTTACATAGTACAGTAGTACCTGGGTCGGCGGCGTGCGTGGCGCGCTGCAGCACGGCCAGCAGCGCGGCGGCGGCGGCGGTGGCGGCGGCGCCGGCCTGCAGGCGCAGCGCCAGCCACTGCGCCGCCGCCGCCGCGCACAGCGCCGCGCGCTGCCAGCGCTCCACGCCCTCCTCGCCGCGCTCCGCCCAGCGCCCGCCCGCGCCCAGCGCGCGCACCGTACTGAGACCTGAAAATTTAAGAATGTACAGTATGCTGTACGGTCCCCTACTCGTGACCGCCCTGAACTTCATCGGGTTTCATTATTTAACACTATTATAAATTAAAAGTGCAACGCGTTGCTCTCTCTTTATGCCCTTTTATTGGCGCTCTATCCAACCCAAACCCACCACTTAATACCAAGCCGGAATAATATTAAGACTGGATATCAAAATACATTTTTGTGTTACATATTATTTGAAGATATGCATACGTTTTTGAACTAATTCATTTGTTCCTTATATTTTTAGGTGCAAAGTTCAGTTTTTGAGTTTAAGATTTTGTCTTAAATTTTACACTAAGAACATTTCAATTATTATTTTATATTTCTAATAAAAAAAAATATCACTTTTTTAACAATGTCAAAATTTTTATTTTTTAAGAAATATCTAAATGATCCACATCATTTAGATTGATCAATTTGATGCTTATAGTTAAATACACCTAAAAATTTTGTTTTTGCATAAGCACTGTGAAAGCCGTATGATGATAGTTTTAATACATAGAAGTATGAATATGGCACAATTGTTACTATCATAACTTTTTGATTCTCTATCCACATTGCATTTTTTGTTTTGTTTCTTAACAATATTTATAAAAATATTACTCTTTAAAATATTATATAAGTGCGATATAGACCTTCAAGTGTATCATTAAAGTGCACATACACCGGCGACAGCGCGACGCTCTGTAAGCGTTTGAGCTGCCGCGACGTCACGCGATAGCGACGTTGTAACCTGAAATAGTAATATAAATTAAAATTAATAATATATCTCTATTGTTTTGTTATTAATTACTAGTTATTATAATTAGGTAAACATGGAAGAAATCTATTATTAATTTTATGATATTAGAGTTGTTAATAAGCATTTTAGTGTATTTATTGTTATTACAATTAGTATAAATATTGTAAATATATACTACGTGTGTACAGTGACGTAGCGGGCGTAACTCGCGTCCGGTGCAAAATACCTTTTCAGCGCCCCTCAGACGAACATTTTTGCTGCCCCCCCTTGCCCCCCCCCTCACTACGCCACTGCGTGTGTAACACAATCGACAAAACAGTGGGGCCCACGGATACCCAATCATGGGCCACCATTACCTCAATATCCATCCTACCCACCAAAAAGTTTAAATAATAGTCTGCGATCATGTTTTCTTTTTAATGTATTTCAATAGTTTTCTCAACAATTTGAATGTATTTACAATTTTCTTCAAGAGACTCATTTAAAAAAAAAACAGAATCATCTGAAAATCGCGGAACGTATGAAGGATGGAATGTATAACTATTAAGCTATTTATGTATAGCTAGTAAAAAATATAAAAATAAAAATCACACCTGTAATATATAAAAGTCATAGGTAGCACACCCACTAGCAACCACGGCAGGCCGTATACTGTCACCACCACCGCACCTGCCATTCAAGTCAAAATTTTATTAAAATTAATACAATATATATAGTGCGGACGACGAGTAGTAGCCGCTTTGAAGATAGGCTGGCTTTCAGAACTTATGACCATTATTCGTTCAGGAAGAAAATAATCAAAAGAAATAAAATACTAAAAGTAATCCTAAATCAACTTCAAGGCAGACAATTGGTCGTCGTCGTCGTGGGTTCGATTCCCATTTGGGATAAAAGTTATTTAATATTTCCATTTCCATTGCGGAACTCGATAGGAAATGTCTGAAAAATTAGCGAAAATGGGGAACAAAGTATCTTAACACTAGGTTTACTTAACCTCTGCCTACCCTCCTATATGCGGGATCGAGCGTGAAACTAAAAAAAAATATAATACTATAGTCTGGAAAAATAAATTAATACGACAATGACAAATACTAACCAATTAAAGAAAACAGTTGAGCCAATAATATATTCATAATAAAAGGTAGTGAATCGTCCACGGTGTATGTATCAGACGAAAACCTGTTAACGATTCGGCCAATCGGTGTTACGTCGAAAAATTTTACATTTGCCTGAAATAATTTCCAATATATATAGTATTAAGAAGTAAAAAAGAACATTTGATAAAATATTGTTGATTTTATATACTTATGCTTATTGCATAAGTATATAAAATCAATTCTATATATCCTACTTTGGCGTCATTAAATATATTATTTAATGACGCCAAAGTAAAGCGAGGCGTTGAGTTCCGCCACTCAACACGCAATTCCTCCAAAAGTCGGCGGAAAGTGGGGAACGGAGTGTCTTAACACTAGGTTCTCTCTGCCTACCCTGCTGTGTGCGGGATACAGCATGAAGCTGAAAAAAAAATGTAAGCTAACAAAACAAGACTTACTTTAACAATCACATTGAGAAGAGCTTTATGTATTTTAGCTGCAGCTTTAACACCCCCATACGCGAACAAGAAGGCTCGCATTATTGTAAACACCAAATTAAGACCAGCAAGACCAAAATAAACTTTCAAATAATAACTATCGGAGTTCAGTGGTATTCTTAGCTCAGGCTTAACGGATATATAATCAGTACCGCCGGCTGGTATAACGTTATCAGTTAAATTTTTGCCCGTAACCATATTAATCACTTCCATAGATTTGTTAACAATTGTATGAACAATATTGTCAGCTATGCTAATGCCGTGATCGAGAACCGTTGTGTTTTCGTGCACGTTGTCTATCATTTGTAGTGCCGTCGAATTTTTTGCTTGATTCTTAACCCAAAATGTTAGCCAGATGAAAGTGAAGTTTTGGGAAACTTGCATAAGTATAATAGATATTATAATAGTCACAGTAAGAAAAGCGCCAACGGAACGAAGGTATAATCCGATCACCCACCAGCCCACGGTGCCTTCCGACATGGTTTCCTGTAATTATTATAAATCTGTTTAAAAATGGCCAACATTGTAATAATTCTAATTGTAACAAGATTCAAGGTGAACTCAGATATTTATAATAAATTCAAGTAGTTATACATACATACATGTATTTATATTGTATGTAAATCTTATTTATTTATATCTCATGTAACTGTAAGTTATATGAATATGTATTTGATTTTTTTTTCAATATTGTTCAAAACATTTTTTTAAATAATTATGCGTTTCTGATTTTTAATCGTAATTGGTTAGATTTTTTTATAAATTACTTACATCATTATCTAAGCTATTCCGACTTATGTTATCGGACTCGTCGTTTTTAGGTTCAATCACGTCCAACTGTCGCTCTTCTCCAATAGAGTCCGTTTCACTCGGCAAGAAGTCTTCTATTTCATTTAAAACTATATCTGGGGTCCCTAAACAATATTTTTTAATTTAAAAAATGAGAATAATAATAATTAAAAATATATTTAGTTATCATCACAATAATTTATAGAATATCCAAAAAAATAATAAAAAACAACGCCATGAAAAGTGCCCATGCATTGATTTTTGTGATAAATTAGACAGCGCATCAATATATGGGTTGCATAAAGTGCAAATTTATAACGCACTAATCAACATAATAATACTGATATTCAAGTAGGTGAAGAGTTAGAGGTGGTTCAAGAAGGTGAAGAGACAAAGACCTTGCGCGTGCAGTCGCCCGTCGCGCAGCAGCAGCACGCGGTGCGCGCGCGCCAGGTGTGCCGGCGCGTGCGCGACCAGCACGCGCGCCGTGTGCCGGAGCGCGCCCAGCACGCAGCGCTGCAGCACGTGCGCCGCCACGCGCGCGTCCAGCCCCGACAGCACGTCGTCCAGCAGGTACACTGCAGGTCATTATGACACGGTAACTTTTAAAAACCAAACAAATAACTAGAAAAAACATGATAATCTTCAAACGGCAGAGTAAATACTCTGCTGGGTGCCTGCGTGTGTATTTACTTACTAAGTATTAAATACACACGCAGGCACCCATATACAGAAACGTCAAACTGAAAACGTCGGGCTACCTTTTATTTTCATCGGATTAATTACCACTAGCAAAAGTATATAGAATTATCTTAATTTCTATTGCATGCCTTTTATTTCAGCACATTTTGAGAGTATGCAATTATCAACTTAATTGTTCAATAACATTTAAATTTGTAAAATATAAATGAATCCAGATATTTATTACAACCAAAAAAGATCTTAGCATCAAGACATTCCATTACGTACAAGCGATTGCCACGATTCCCCATTACCTTACCTTCTTACTATTTTTAAATTTATTCAACGGATCACAAGTTGGTAGTAATACTGACCTTGTTTGTCCTGGTAAACGGCGCGTGCCAGCGCGATGCGCGCGCGCTGTCCGCCGCTCAGCGTGCAGCCCGCGTCGCCCACGTACGCATTCCAACCCAGCACGTTTAAATCCTCTATAAGCATTGACAAAATAACTCAATTAATACTATTAAATAACCTTAATCTATTTTATAAGGCTGAAATGTATTTTTGGTTGGAAGTACTAATCTCAGGAATTAATAATTCGAAAAAAAAAATTACTTATCCATTGTGCTTGCAGTTAAAATCATCTTGGACATATAGAGTCTGCGTCATACATGATTGTCTCATACACAACAGTAAGTTTTTTTCTATTTGACCACAGAGCCGAAGTAAAAAATTAGCTTTTTTGGGTTTGGGTATATAAAATCAAAATTTGTCAAAATCAAATGTTGCTTTAAATAATCAGTATATATACATTTATCGTCAATATTTTGTATCAATGTATGTGGTTGGATGAAATAGACATTCGTCGTCAATTTTTTGTTTATTGTTATATTTTTTTGTTTGTCAATATATTGATGAGTATTTGAAAAAAAAAGTAAATTTTATACATTGAAAATATTTTGACAAATATATAAAAAACATCGTCACAAATTTATTGGATCTAATATACATACAAAAAATAAATAAAAATAGAGAGAGAAGAGAGAGAGAGAAAATACATATAATTTATAAAAATGAAAGTTACCTGTCAACGCACAAACATCTATAACAGATTTAAACTTGGCCTCATCATATGGTTTTCCAAACAATATATTATCACGGATAGTTCCTCGAATGAGCCACGGTTGCTGCGACACATATCCAAAACCTGACGAAGTCATAAAATGAACAACTCACATATTTTAGCAGTGATAAACAGTTTGGACAGTTTCGTTCGAAATATACATTTAAATAAATATTTCATTTCCCCGAGTGGGAACTGCACCCACAACCAGTGGCGTAGCGGGCGTAACTCGCGCCCAGTGCAAAATACCTTTTCAGCGCCCCCCAGACGAACATTTTTGCAGTTTTGCAGACCTTTTGGCGCTCCTTTGTGAGTAGCGCCCGGGGCATGATGCCCCCCTTGCCTCCGCCTCCCCCCTCACTACGCCACTGCCCACAACTGTCGTGTTTAAAGTCACATACTTGTGCCACTGTGCCACGACGGCCTCATGAAGTAATTTAAGTCTTTTGGGAATTTATTTGACTTTCCTCGCAATTTTTTTTAAATAAAATTCTTTATTTAAATAAAAATGTTTAGTTATATAGTATTTAGATAGACGGTAAGTACGCGTGCACGGCAGTTTCAAGTATGTTTTTCCTGCGTAAACTCGTGTTTTTAACATCATACAAATTGAAAGCTAAAGATTCAGTCAATTCAGTAAAACAGTTGTATAAAGTAAATATTATAAATTTCATCAAGCAAATTTGTCGACCTGAGTGCTTTAAATTGTTATATTTTATGTATTTATTAACCTACTGTGATAAAACAAATCCTATATGTTAACGGAAGCTTGCCAGAATTCAATAGTGTCAATTCTAGGATTAGCGATAACAGACGCACAGACAATCAGACAAAAATGTTAAAAATCATTGTTTTGGGTTCTACTATAATACATTAATAGAGGTCCCCAATAACTTTTTTTTTCTTATATAACATTCTTCCAAGTACAGACACCGATCCATTACAATTTTATTATAAACTAGAGGGCGCGCGCGGCTTCGCCCGCTTATTAGGAGTGAATTCTAAAAAAAACCACGAAACACGTGTTCAATAAAATATTTTTAAGTCTGAATTAATTTTTTTATAAAAATCGATGGTGATTCAAAGATTTTTCCATACAAACTTTCAACCCCTTATTTGCACCCTTAGGGGGTGAATTCTTAAAAACCATGAAACACGTGTTCAATGAAATGTTTTTAAGAGTCTGAATTTCAAATTTAAAAAAAATCGGTACAGATTATTTTTTTTTCCATACAAACTTTCAACCTAGGGGTTGAAAGTTTGTATGGAAAAAATTTCATCCCTTTATTTCATCCCTTTAGAGTTAAAATTTTTCAAATTTCCTTCTTAGTGGATGTCCAGAATATGAAAATAAACATCTGCCCAAATTTCACGTTTCTACCATCAGCGGTTACGGCTCTGCGTGCGTCTTACCTCAGTCAGTCAGCACAAGTCCTTTTATATATATAGATATAGATTAATATTTTAACAAATAATAACAAGTTACTGCTTTCTGTTGGAAATACTGCAAGCGATTGCGGGAGGAAGATTTTTTGAAAAGTCTCTCAATTCGATCATGTCGAGTTCCCAAATAAAATTAAATTAAATAACTAAGCTTAGCTTAGTGTTGGTTAGGAAGCCGTCGTGAACTATCAAATAATGTGACACTATTATAATAATCTAATTACTTGACATCCCGGATCATAGACACACACCCACACACCCACACACACATAGATACTCACTGTTAAGATTTTCCGGTATTTGAATGTCGCCACTTTGTTTCCTCATTTCTCCTATGAGAGCTAATAGTAACGAGGTTTTACCGCTAGCCACGGGTCCGGCTACGCACACTAGCTCCTCTTTACCTATTTCCAACGATATATCTTTCAATGAAAATGGCTCTTGCGATGGAGATTCGGAAGAGGAGATAGAGTCCCTTCTCTGAACACGTTTTGATATTTTTTTCTTAGACTTGCCCTTGTCTTTTTTCATTTTAGACGGCACTTGCCGACGTAGGGGGGGCTTATACCAAGAAAATGACGCTTTTTTTAATATAATTATTTTATCCTCATCTCTATTTGTATTGAGACGGTCATAGTATTGTTCAACGTCCATATCTTTCAACTAAAAATAAAAATGAAATCTTTTTGTTACTGCGATTAACTCGTAATATACCTAAACCAATTAATATAATTTTTAAGCTAATCAATAATAAAATAATGTTACAATCTACTTACGTCTAAGAGTTTCTTTTAAGCTAATCAATAATAAAATAATGTTACAATCTACTTACGTCTAAGAGTTTCTGAATGCGTTTAATGGAGACCCACGCTTCTGTTAATCCATTTAAAACCCAAGGAAATGCATTCAATGGTGCTATCAACATGTTTATTAAAGCCACTGTTGTAAACACCTGGAAATCATTATTATTTAAATAAAATAAATTTAAAGCATTATTTGTTGCCAACATAACAATATATATATTGTTACATTTATAGAGATGTTTATTTTGTTATTATTTATAGTAGGATTAACTAATAAATATCTTTTAATGCCTAGCGGAGTATCTTCGCGGGTAATAACTTATTAAAATATATATATTTGAATAAAAAAAATGCTGGCAAGAATATTCATTCAATGAATCAGAATAATGATCCAGACAAATTTAGAAGCAAATCTGGGAGGCAATAAGGTGTTGCACAGTTTTCATATATTTATGTATTAGTATAATGTAATTATATATTTGAAACTTTGATGCTTAATTGTGATATTCTATCGGTTAAGCAAGTCGAAACTATGCGTTCAAATCTGAAACATGTCACATACATACATAGGTACCCCTGGGTAGTGTAGATCAGCATTAACAGAAAAAATCTTGACACGAGATTTTACGTTTTATAGTCCATGCAAACAAATCTGTGCTACAACTGAATTTATAGGATATGTTATTTAAAATAAATAAATCCGTATAACAACTAAATTGACACTTACAGTGGGTGCGTCAAGGGGCTGCGCGCGCAGGGCGTGCGTGCCCAGCGTGAGCGCGGCCACCAGCACCGGCGTGGTCGCCCACAGCACCACGCACACCGCGTCCAGGTACTTTCTGCCGCGGAGGTACTTCAACTCCATCCTACGCGCCTCTGTATTCAATTTCGTGTATTTATTTTAATGTAAGTAAAGACGTACACGTACCGTCTAATTTTTGCAACACGCGGAACGGATAATAATACTAATTAAAAAAACCGACCAAGCGCGAGTCGGGCTCGCTCGTCGAGGGTTCCGTACAAAAATAGCAGGACTCTAGCTGATTTTGAAATTCAAGCTCAGCTTAAAGCCCCTTCATTTGATACTTCACTTGAAATAGCGGCTTTAATACGTAATTTTGCCCACTTTTTAAGACTATTACTTTGTAAGATTTTACCACAAATGTATAGTTTCCAGATTTTTTCCTGAAGCTGCCAAATTTCATAATTGTAGGTCTATCGGAAGTACTCTATTAATTTTGATTCCCTTTATAGTGTCGAAATACGCGTTTTTTGCGATATAAACACAACCGTCGCGTTTTACTGTCGCACTCTTCTACTTCTGCGCCACAATGGCCTCATTAATTACCTGAAACTCTATTTATGAAGTAGTCCTCCCAAACGTGCACCTTTACAGTGCGGATACCACGAAGCATGTCACTGATCAAACTAACTCTTGAATCTTTGTGTTTCATCATTTTAGTACTCAATTCACCTATTTTGTTTGCCACAAACTTATTAATAGGTATTAGAATAACAGAAAACCCTACTCCGGCGAGGAATGATACTCCAACTTGTTGATAAAGAAGAAGAAGTGTTATTACTAGCTGAAAAGATATAATTTTTTTTTATAAATATAACCTTTTACGTAATTTATTTCATTTTTGAGTTATTTGTATAAAATAAATGAAAAATGAAGTAAAATACTTATTTAGAAAACGTATAAAAATTTTAACGTAGCGGGACTCGAACCCGCGCCTTTTGGAAACCGACCAGGTCCTTCCTAAATGTGGAATAACACTTTAAAAAAAATATTAAAAATTAAGTAAATTACGTAAAAGTTATCTCTTAAAACTAGTATGGATCACAAATCACAATGTGTTTATTATCTGTATTTTTCTCACTTCCAAACTATACTATAGTTTAAATATGTTTTTTCACTGTAATCACAACTATATATTTAGGAATGATTTTAATCTTTTACATCATAAAAAAATATCACTTATGAAGTGTATATAAAGTATTAATTAGTCGTTATATAATAAAATTATAGATGTTATTTGAATAAAATTTCAAGTAAATTGATTTTACATTACCTGTAATGGTATACTCCACAATGAATGAAAACTAGGGCATGAATTGATGATACGATCAGTATCTGTTGACATGAAATTAGTGATTTCACCAACACTAAACGCCCTACTTAGTTCTGTTGAAGTGACACTAAGAGTTTTCCTCAATATAGTCGAAATGATGGCCCCGCGCATTTTTAATCCAATAATTGACATAGACCAATTAAAGTGAACATTGAAAAGTGCTGCAATTATAGTAGCTCCCAGGAGAGTCGCCGCATATATATACCTGAAATGATTGTGTGCTTAAAACAACTAAATCAGTACCATTAAAATTAATTTTTGTATCAGAGATTTTAGATCAGAGGCAGTCGACGACGGTATAAACGACGGTCATAGGTTCGATTTCCATTTGGGGGAATTAATTATTTACATTTCTCGCTCACTGAAAACAAACGATATTCCGAAACTGTGTGTAAGGTAGGGAATAGAGTGTCTTAGCACTAGGTTCTCCTACATAAAAATAATATTTTTTTACAATTCAAACTTACCCATAATGTTGGTCAATGGAGTCATCCTCTACAAAAGATATTAATTTATTAAGAAGCATAGGCCCAGCAAAACCTGCCATATCAGAAATAAGTTTGAAAATTCCAATTCCATAGAACTGAAGCGCAAAACAATGATGTAGAGCACGAAGTAAAGAGACATTTTGTCGGCGTTCCGGACGCAACAGTATTCGTGAAGTTGGTGTGACTGGTGTTGAAGTTTGGGGCTGTGTTTCACCTGTCGCTCCATAACCTAGTTAAGAAAAGCAAATTTATGTTATAAGGCAGAGAAAACACTCTTACTCCACTGCACTTTCAGCTTAAATTCTATGTTGCATGTTGAATTCAGGAATGCAACATTGCATGCAGTTTATCCCAAAGTCAAGAGTCAAAGTAATTAATTCTCATATGTGGTGTATCAAGCACACAACAATTGTGTTTTATATTGACATACCACTGTGCTACAATAGCCACTCAGCTCAATAAATATTTTTTTACCACATCTATAAATAATTTACCTGATCCTATAAATGGCTCATGTGGCACTTCAGCAAATTGCTGGTAATTGTCAACATTACCGATAAGAGCTCTATCCATTCTAGCTCCAACATAAGAACACCTATATCTTGCTGGAATGTCATGTAGCTCTTCTGGATCCTGCAGTTTGTTTTCAAAACCTTCAAATAAATTATAACGAAAATTATACTAATTATATATATTACATAATCTGTCAATGATGATATTTTTAACATTGTTCAGTAACTAACAAGATTATGCTATACAAGTATTCTTACCCTTTTGCAGGAGTGGGTCAACCCAAGAGAATGTGAGTCTCGACCAACAGGAGGAACCTTGCATAGCAGTACCCAGAATACCTTCATCACCATGAGGGAGGAGTGGGGTGTACTCACTCTAAAATATAATTATAAAACCTATTAAACTGAGAACCTGTTGTGGTGCAATGGCACTGTTCGATTAGAAATTTCATTGTGACAATTGGGGGTTTAATACCCATGGGGAATGAATTATTTTAATTTTCCTTACTCTGGTAACAAGACATGAATTTTACCACTCAACAAGGTATGTCTTGAAAATGCTGGAAGGCAGTGTCTTAACATAAAGTACCCTTTGTTTACCTGCTATAAGCAGATACATAATAAAGCAAAAAATAATAAACACAGTACAAAATTTCATATAAAAAATAAGTACATAGCATGACTAAAATTAAGCTAATAGCAAAGTTATGTCAACCATAAAAGTATATTGGTGTAGATTCATAAAAACAATTTAATTAACTAAGGGTTGAAAAATTTAAACAGTAGCTTCTATTCAAATCCTGTTGTCAATTTCAATTTATTTTTTACTTTTTTCAAATATAAATATTAGTAAATAACATTGTAAAAGATATGAAAATAAAAAACATACTTACATGAGAATGTTGTGAACCAACAAGACATGGTGAATAGAATGTTGGTCTAGAGTCACTTGATGGTAACAAAGTAAAAAAATATATTGCGTGACAACATACTGCAGCTATATTGAAAGTGTTTATACCCCCTGTGATATTAGTACTTCGAAGTGCTATTATATTCAAAAATACTAAAATAGCCCACAGTACAAGTTGGCACAAAGGCCCCCGAGCACTTTGTCCTAGACGATGTTTTAAAGCGAGAATGTATCCAAAATGTACAAGCCATGACAAGCTTGCAGCTCCAGCAGAGAAATAATTTATGGGAAACAAATTTAAATCATTATCAGTTAGATAAATATATATTTTTATTATCGGAATACACATTAAACCTAGGACAACGAAGCTTCGCAATGTTATAGCTCTTTCTTGTGTTTTTTCCCTTACAACCCAATTTTTTCTATATCCAATATAATATGCAGAGGATATAGCTAGAATGAAATATATTGGTATCTGCAGAAACAATTCTTGAAAACACATCCCGAAGTCTTTAGTTGAGTCATCCCATGGATGTAAACCAGCATGTCCGCATATATATTCCCATTTCCATGTTAAATTCATAAAAGAAGTCATCATTACAACAACAAAACTATAATTTATACATTAATAATAAACTTTAACAAATTTCATGGTCTACACATTATATTTCGTAATTAAATCTTTGTGAGCACTTAACTAGCCAACTTTAAAATAATGTCATTTTCCGATTTAAACTCTAGGGTAAAAACCTGTTGCTATATTTTGTTATCATCTAAGCTTCCAAAAGTATGACACTTTAAAAATAAATAAATATTGACATTTGATGACTGACAAGCAATCCAGTGTTGCTAAGTAAGTTTCTATGAGTCCGTAAAGCAACAAGAAATAAAATACGACCTACGGAAATGCATTTAAATAGTATCGTAATAAAATGATAACGTAATTGTCAATTGAGATGCGAATAGTAAATGAAAGTACCTTACGGTAGTAAACCTTGTTATCTTGCACTTTATTATTTTTATTTTATTGAAAGATTTATTAACTTCTTTATTTATTATTTCTATTTATATCTTAAATAATTAATAATAAATATAATAAAAAAATATATATTTGAAAATATTACGGAACATAGGCGTATGCCGACTTAATTTTTCTATATTCCCTATGATTTCTATCTCGTTCCAATTTTTTCTATACAAGCATTTTCGTTTCTATTAACCCATACTACGTTTCTTTACACTAGTTGACACTCTTTGGGTGCATGTATTCTATGATTAAGTGTCAATGTCAATGTGAATTTTCTGTGTATACTTTTAAGATTTATGATTGTTATTTAATTAATTCGTAACTAATAAACAAAAAAAGTTACTTTTTCTGTTTATGAACAAAATAAAAAAACAAATCAGTCAGAGTGAAATAAAAATATTATCATATTCTTAACCTTATCACTAATTGGAAAACCTCTGTCTTTAATTTCTTTATTCTATTATTAAATACCTTTATTGTTTATATTTAAAAGTTAGTTATTTAAAATAATTATTTTTGAATATCTTAATAATGGAAGGAACGTCTAGTTCAGTTACTCAGGGGGAAAACTCAGATAGCTCAGACCCGATTCTTGATATAATTGACTTTCTTGTAAGATGTGCTAAAATTTCTTTTAAAAATTCCAGTATTAATCAACCGGAAATTAAAACGAAGGAAAAAATAGAAATAGCATATACACTTTTTAAACAGTCTCCTATACAATTCTTGTTACAATTTGGAAAATTTCTATCTCCAAATCATTTACACTACTTTGAAAATCTTCAAGTACATGACAAACACTTTCAAAAGCG
>JAATLQ010032252.1:0-13582 GCA_013421005.1 Heliconius erato x Heliconius himera | reverse complement strand
AAATAGTGGCTCAGATAAGCTTTCTGCACATTTCTTAATAAATTGTGGTGGAATATCATCTGATCCTGATCCTTTACGATAATCCAGGCCATTAAGTGCTTTAATTATTTCTTCCCTCGAGATCTTTATGTTAGATATAGTATTTAATGCATTCACAGGTGTCTTTTGGAAGGATTGACCGATGATATTTAGCGGAGATTTGCAAATACTGGAAAAATATTTCGCAAATAAATTTGAAATATCCTTTCCACCATTTGCATTATTTACTCCATCAGTCATATCATTAGGGAACGAGCTATTGTTCTGACGCTTGCTTTTTGTATAGGACCAAAAACATTTAGGGTTTTTGGTAATAATGATGAATGACGAATATGATTCTTTTTATTTCATTTACAGCGTTTACTCGCTGTTTCGTATGCTAACTGAAGAAGGTACCTCTGAACTGTACCGATCTTTTTCAATTTAATCGAATAGTTCTCAAGAGTAGCTCATTCAAGCAAACTAACTCTTCAGTTTTATAATATTAGTAAAGAACATTACCATAGTCGGAAAACTACAGTGATTTATTACTTTCAAATGGGATTTAAACATACAACTACACGAGCTAGAAATACAAAACGCGGCGTTCAGTTCCGCCACTTAACAAACAATATCTCGACTATTGGATAGTGCATGTGGGATCTGACTAACCCGCTATATGCGGGATAAAGCGTGAAGCTAAAAATATAAAAAAATATATAAAATGAATTGTGAATATCATTCTGTAATGTAAATCCTATCCTATATCAAAAGTTTAACTTTTAGTATTATTCACAAGGTAACAATAGAAACTAACTAAAAAGCCTCTAGTGTCCGCTTTCCCTTCATTTTTCATCGCATTGTATCTGTTGAGATATATTATCTACTTTTTTTTATATAAAAGGTGTAATCTTTTATGATTCCTGTTATAATAAATCATATAGAAATGTCCTTGTGTAAAGTTATTTCTTTTGTAAAGTTATCTCGAAACGCTACAAATGAAAAACTGACTGAACTTTACTTGTCGTCATAGTAGAATTGTTTAGAATTTAATGTATTTTCCCACAAAGAGGGGTAGACTGAGACAACCTAAAGTTAAGACACTCTGTTTTCCGCTTGCCACTCGAATTTCAGACACTTCTTGAATAATGGAGCTCAACACCGGTCTTTTTGTGTTGTTAGAGTAGGAAAATTAAAATCTGAATATAATAATTTACCTTGCACCGAACTCATGTCCACCGCGTTTATATCTACTGATGTCGATTTTGAACAGCGGTGATATCAATTATATTTTATTTTGTTTTGTTTAGCTTCACGATGTTTCTGACACATAGCAGAATAAGCAAAGGGAACCTAGGAACCTAGTGCTATGACACTCCGTTCTCATTAAGACACTTTTGTTATAAGCGTAGCGTTTAGTTTCGCCACTCAAGCAATATTTCACAAAAACGGTGTGGTTGGCACGATATGACTTAACATAAGATTTTTACCTATCCTATCTAGAACAAGCGTGAAGTTGCTATAAATCTTATTCATAATACAAAAAGAGACATTTGATAAACAAGTCCAATGTAAGTGAGATGTGGAAGCGTATAAGGGTAAATCTCCTTATAATTTATTACGTTTTGAAATATACATATGCCTACTGAAAGCAACATAGACATAAAACTGTCAGAGCTGACGTTTTCTTAAATTATTTCTTTTACGAGAATTTTAGTATTGGATTTAGTAGATGAAATCGTTTTTTCTTTCCAATTATTGTAAAGTATTTTTAAAGGACTTCCGAAAAGATAGGATGTTATCAATTCTAGTGTATTTTTTATGTTTGTAATATCAGAACTTTTAACTGGATGAACCGATTTCGATGATGATTCTTTCTCTTATTGTAGAGGATACACTTCAAGGGTTATTTTGATGTGAATTTGGTTAGTTCTTGATTATGGAATCCTTGACAAAGTAACGAAACTCTAATTTGTTTTGTTAAAAATTAATTTATTTATATACTTATAATTATTTATAACGTACGAACTGAATTAAAAAAATCAAAGGAAAACGGGGAATGGCTCGTTTTAACACAAGGTTCCCTCTGCCTACCCTGCTGTTTGCGAAATACAGCGTGAAGATGATTTTTTTTACTTTTTTATATACTTAGAACTAAAAGATACTAAAATTCCATATATAATAAGGTTAGAATGTAAACTTATTATTAATATTCTTATATTATGGAGAGAATATACATAGAGTTTTATCCAAATCTGTTCACTAGTTTTAGCGTGAAAGTGAAACAAACATTCATCTATCTTCACAAACTCTCACATATATAATAAAAGTGGAATACGTATTTTTTAAGCTAAAAATAAAAAATCAATAAGCTCAGTGACCCATATTTATAAATATTTGCGAATTCAATTTAATTTGAATCCCGTGTAAGCTATCAGAGGAAGTGTCATAAATTTTTAACGCTAAAACCGCGGCCGGGACAGCTTTGTGACGGAAATAATGAATTCTGTACCGAAATAATGAATATTAGAAATAGATATATATTGTACTGAAATTTAATAATCTAAATTTAAGCAGTTTTAGTGTTAAGACACTCCGTTCTCCACTCTCTGCCGAAATCCGAAGGCCGCGCCAGAGAGAATAAATGAAAATGTAAATTTAAATAATTATTTCATTTTCTCGAGTGGGAATCGAACCAACAACTTGTTGCGGTTATTGTCATACATTTGGACTAGTCTCTAATATTTTATATTCTTATAAAAAAAACTATAATAGATATTAACTATTAGTTCCTCCACTGAAAGAAAGCGAAGAACAAAGTGCTTTGACACTATTTTCTCTATCTCTCTCTCTGTTAAATAACAGAGAAAAGTAAAATTTTAATAAATATGAAAACAAATAAGTACTACAATAACCTTAAATTAAAATGGATTTCAATAATATGAAGCTTTTATTTCAATATAGGAAAGGGGATCACAATACGAGTCATAGAGATTTCGTCGCATTTCGAAGGTTTTGTGTGGATTTTGCTCAATTACATGGGGACGTCAGAAGCAAAAGCGTTTTTGTCAGATTTATTTTTTATTTTTTCATAAACTGATATTACCTATATCTTATTTATCGTCACGGATTCGGATAAAAGCAATAGTATTTTTTTATTTTATTCAAACTCAATTTATTAAATATTATATGTTAATATGTAAAAGTTTAATAAGGCCAGTCGTGGCGCAGCGGCACGAGGTGTGACTGTCAAACTGACTGGTTGTGAGTTCGATACCCACTCGAGGAGATGAAATATTTACTTAAATTTATATTTCCATTTCTTCGCTCTGGTGTCGAGGCAAAGCGCGGCGTTGAGTTCCGCCACTCAACACGCAACGCCTCCAGAACTTGGCGGAAAGTGGGGAATGCAGTGTCTTAACACTAGGTTCCCTCTGCCTACCCTGTTGTGTGCGGGATACAGCGTGAAGCTGATTTACTTTATTTTTTTAAAATTAAACTAAAACTTTATAATCTTTGTAATTTAAAATTAAAAACATAACACACACAAAAACATAAAACATTCCTAAGTTATTATGGATTACGCATACATACATCATATTTGAAGTTATCATGATTAATGTTCATAAGCGCCGTAATGCCTGTTCATCCTGTAATCACATCTGTCATCCATACAGAATTTGAAATAAGAATAATGTATAGTGTTGATAATATAGGCGTAAGCTTGGTTTTGTGTTACTTCTCATAATTAAATAGGTTTTAATTTTTTTTTCGTTTTAGTTTCATATTTTATCCGACATACTAGGCAAAGAGAGTAAGACACTCCGCTCCTCGCTTTTCGTCTGAATTGGAAACACTACGCTTTGAGTAACATAATTTAAAGCCGCTCATTGAGCCGATTAGAGGCCATCGTGACAAGAGGCATATAAACGCAATGGTTGTGAGTTTGATTTCTCCTCGGAGGAAAGAAAGATTTTCTTTATAATTTCATTTCTTCGCTCTGGTAATGAGTCAAATCGTGGCGTTGAGCTTTGCCACTCAACCCGCTTTGCCTTGAGAATTCAACGGAAATTGTCTTAATGAAGACAGAGTGTCTTGACACTAGGTTCCCATGTTTCCTAGGCCTACCCTGCTATGTACGGGATACAGTGTTAAGTTAAAAAAGAAGACAAAAACGTTATCTACCAGAAGAATTAATATAAATTCTCCAGGGGAATAGATCCCACAACCAACGCATTTGCAATCTATCGGTGTTCCACTGCAACACGACGGCCTAAAGTAATAACAGATCTAGAGCCTCAGGGTCTTAAGTACCATCAATAATAGATATTTATTATTAGATAAACACAAGAAATAGAACGTCACTATTATTTCTGTTTATAGAAGAAATAGAGTGGTTCTAATAAAATGTCAAGGCTGTACCGTCTAATGCTTTCGCCTTTTCCGTGAAGAAAAAACTGATAAGAAAAACTATAATATGTCACACACACTTTAGCGGGAAATAGATTGTGATGGATAGTTTATTTTCTACCATCTGTATTAAAAATCTGTTTTTGATATACGTATTGTAAAACTGAATTAAATAAGTATTTAGATATGTAAAAAGAATATAAGTGATCGTCGTGGTGCATAGGCACTAGCGTGCGAATGGAAGTCGGTGGTTGTGGGTTCGATCCCATTTAACAACGCCTCATGAATTCGGCGAAGGTTCCCTCTGCTTACCTCGGTATGTGTGGGATACAACGTGAAGCTATAAAAAGAGGTCATCATGACCAGATAAACGTTTGACTGTAAATTATTGTGGGTTTAATTCTCATTCTGTAAAATGAATTAATTTTATTTTCTCTCTCTTCTGGTAACGAGACAAAATCCGGTTTTAAATATCGCAATGTCTCGATAATTGGCCGGAAAAGGCAAACGAAATGTCTTAACACTGGGTCTTCTCTGCCTACACTGCTATATTCTGGATACAATACAAAAGCAAAAAATAAATCAAAATTCCCTCATGGAGCAAATGTTTAAGCTATACACACCCGATGTTTATAGATTATAATTATCTAAGCATTGTAGAATATTTTAGAAAATGATTCAGAAACCAAAATAAATATAAAAATAAACTTACTCCAATATAAAATTTAAATTAAATTATTTTATTACGAATTCTTAAAGAATTTTATATTAAAAATGTTTGAAGTTTAAAAGTCCAGGTATCTTTGTTAGTAATCCTTTGTCTCAAAGCTACAATTCTCTTCCACGTCAAGGCAAAGTTATCTATCTTAAAGTAGAATTTTTGAGACCCAATTGTTTTAATATTAGTTTCTAGATAAAACTCAACTTAATAAAGAATAGAAGACTCAACTCTTGAATGATTTTACTTATTTATTAAAGAAATTAGTGCATACTTAGAATAAAAGTAATATAATAAGTGTCAAGTGTGTCAAGTGTCAAAAGATCAATTATGAAATTTGATTTTATTAACTTTTATACGACAAAGAATGTATAAAAAAACTGAGTAATAAATAAGAAATAATTTAAATTAATAAAATAAATATTCTACGCCGCCATTACTAAGTTCGACAATAATACATACACTACATTGTATAAAAATAGCCAGCATATTTAACGCTACAAAGGATCCTTTAAAACATAATAATACGATAAGGATTGCAGAAAGCGGTACGAAACTAAGTTTTATCGAGTCTACAAACTAGTGAATACTGGTACCACATATATATACATACATACATATTTAATATTCTAGTATAATAGAACAAAACTAAAGTAACTTGGGGCTTAAATTTGTGTAGTAATGCAGGTATGTTACGAAAGTTTTAAGATAGTTTTCAGCATTGCTTGTTTTTACTCGCATATTTAGATAAGGATATACTTCTAAAAGACTCTTCTTTAACTTCTTCTAAATAACTTGGACATTTCTATCCTTTAAGCCATGGACAATGTTGTTTCGTCTGCATATATAAAATAGATTGCTAACCCTTCCTTCTGCCACCAATAGAGGATGTCATTCCACTCTTCCAGTGTTTTTCCCATGATACTACGTGTATTACTCCATAGATATTATAAGTAGATGTGATAGGAGACATCCTTGGTGCACTCCTTTTTTCTATTTAAATTTACCACCTTCGTATAGATTCGCAATGAATGCAATGAGATGTGAGATGAAGCCCATTTCCGGTATGTCAAACGATTCGGAGTAATCAATAAAGCACATGAGCGTTGTCCCATTACACTCACCACTTTTCTCAGTGATTATTCCCATTTACTCTCTTGTACTATGTCTTTTGAAAAAACTAAATAGCTTACTCTCCTGGTATTCTTGTAGATGATACATTAAGAAATCTGGGAACACATTTGCAAACTTCCTCCAGACGTCCTTACTGGTAGTTAAACGTAATGGTAGTTTCGAAAAGAGTGCCCCATGTCTAAACCTTGGCTGCCAGAGGCCTAATAAGCTATTTAGCAATATTATGAAGAAAAAGTGCTTATACTTTACAAAAGTGTTACAATCAATATTTAATTAAGTAATGGATTAGATTTTAGTTATAAGTGCTGTTGAGCTGTAATGATTTGTTCGCGTGACTTGATTTCAAGTAATTAATATATATGTAATTAATAATGTTTATTCTTATATGACGTAACGTAACGTTAATAAATTTTATTTACTAGTTTCTTTTAACCCACGTGGTTATATGTTTTTGTCCTCAAAAAATATTTTCCAAATAAAGATAGTATTCTCACAAAAATCCTGTACTGATTTTCATCCTGTTGGATATCTTGTAATAAAAAAATCTATTTAGAAAGCGAAGTAAAAACATTTTTTTTACAAACAAAAAAACAGAGCAAACGAACGAACGGATCACCTGGTGGATCACCGCCGCTCACGACACATTGTAACACCAAAGAAGCTACACACTTTGAAAACCTTTAAAGTGGAGATAGATGTGGTTCTTTAAAGATACCTATGTCCTATCGACCTGAAAACACTGCCGCAGGTAGACCATTCCGCAAGGCGCGTGGGAGGAAGTCATATATTCATAACTATAAGAAAGAAGTCATATATATCTTACGTTTCATATTGTATACAACATTATTATTATATATTGAGGCCGGTTGTGGCGCAGAGGCACAAAACGTAAAATCTGTAAAATCGACTGGTTGTGGGTTCGGTCCCCACTCGAGGAAGTGATATATTTATTTACATTTATATTTTCACTTCTTCGCTCTGGTGTCGAGGCAAAACACGGCATTGGTTCCGCCACTCAGCACGCAATACCTTCAGAATTCGGCGGAAAGTGGGGAACGGTGTGTCTTAACACTAGGTTCCCTCTACCTTCCCTGCTGTATGCGGGATACAGCGTGAAGCTGATTTTTTAAAACATGATCAAATCATATGAATTTAACATAAAATGCGTGCTACATTCTAATCACATAATAATCAAAGATGTTAATTCATTCGTACTCTTTCACTCAGCTTCATTTCGCTCCTTTCCAGTTCGTTGAAGTGTATATTTAATGGCATTTTCCACTGCAATATTTCTGTCTAATAAATTAATATATCATGTTATGGTAGAAATGTGGACTGTTTTATGATTATAGGGATGTAGTGGCGCAGTGGGACAGAGTCAAACTTTAAACACGATAGTTGTAAGTTCGATCGACATTCGCAGGGATTAAGTATTTTCATTTCCTCGCTCTGGTAATAAAATAATGCGCAGAGTTGAGTTCCACCACTTGACACACTGTTCCTCTAAATCAGGCGTAATGTAGAGAACGGAGTGTCTTAATACTAGGTTGTTTATCCTGCTCTAGACGGAATACAGTTTGCAACAAAAAAGATAGATATGATTATACTAATAATTATACGTTGTACTTCTTCAGCATCTTCCTTTTAATACCAATGTGAGTGCTATAAAATAAAATCAATAGATCATTGCTTATCATAGATTTTACTTTTTTTTATAACAAGGGGCGGGGCGAACAGAGTTTGGCAAGAAGAGCATGGAAGAGACGTAGTATCACCAGTTTATTCATAATAAAAAGTAAAGATCTTCTGTGTTACGACAATCTGTTCTCAACTTCTCGCCCAAATTTCTGATGTTATATGTAGAATAATAGAACCCAAACCGTGTTTTACTTCCCCACAAAAGGAATCGAACTAAAACTCTCACGTATGTGGACACTGTACCACAGTACCAAGTATTCTTATATAGGTATATATTTTCTTTACATACCGAACTCTGTCGAATATTTTATGAGAGCTGCGGTGTTTTTTCTGCAATCCTATCCCTGGTACATTACTCGGCAACGTGAATTTATTATTTACAACGACTCTTTTATATAAGAAAATAAGCCAACGTTTCAGCAAGGCTCACAGCAGTCTTAAATATAAAAGTATTAACTTAGCTACGGCCATATTATCATATTATTTATTTCATTTCTTTTACCAGTGAATATTTTTCTTTATTATATTTATCTTTAAAATGAGTACGAAATATTTAAAAGGGTCACAGGCTATTATGACGATTTATAAGGCTAATCGGGGCGCAGGGGAACAAGCATGTGACTGTGAACACGAAAGGTTGAGGTTCGATTTCTGCTCGAAGAAATGATTTTTTGAATATTTTCGTTTCTTGGCTCTGGAGTCGAGGCAAAGCGGGGCGTTATTTTCCGCCACTAAGCAGAAGGAACCTACACTGTAAATTTCATCCATATATGCCGCGTAGTTTCCGCTGTGCACTGTGTTCCAGTCGGAGTTTGAATATAAGGATAACAAATAGACAGTCACGTTCCAATTTTAATAATACAACTTCCTTGTTATTTCAACAGTAAAATCTTTATATATAAATTTAAGTTAATAAAATGAAATACTATTCCAAAATTTGAATAAAATATAAAGTAAATGTATCTACTCAATTACAATTTATAAATTTAATTATAAATAATAAAGTATGAATTAAATTTAATGTGTCATTAATTAAATTGATAAGTAATTAAATTGAAAGTTATACATACATGTTGGAAATAGAAGGGTTCTATATAGTGTTGCTAGTACCATTTAACAATTGGCTGTCAATCACTTAGAAGATTGGTTTACTTCTATATAGATATTATATTGGCCTTACAAAAATTTTGGGGCCAGTCGTGGCGCAGAGGCACAAAGTGTGATTGCAAAATCGACTGGTTGTTGCTTCGATCCCCACTCGAGGAGATGAAATATTTATTTACATTTATATTTCCATTTTCTCCGCTCTGGTATCGGAGCAAAGTGAGGCGTTGAGTTCCGCAACTCAACATGCAATGCCTCCAGAAATCGTCGGAAAGTGGAAAACGGAGTGTCTTAACACTAGATTCCCCCTGCCTACCCTGCTGTGTACAGGATACAGCGTGAAGCTGATTTATTTTTAAACAAAAGTTTTAATTAAAAGTTTCACATGTACATCACAACTATTGTAGTAAGGTTTCTATAGCGACAGTGATTAACGTTTCGTTAGAAGTTCCGCCTTTGAATCCCTGATTACCATGTCACACATGTCTAACTAAAAAGCATTTACATATTTAGTTGAAATCAAGTTAGATTCTAATTACAATACCCGTATGGGATTGAGATTAATATAGTAGATTTATTATTCGTTGCGTATTAAGTTTGAAAAGAATTTTGCAAGTTTTAATTGAAAATTTAATTATTTACAAAGTATGGACATATTTAAAGTTTTATTCTACACATAGAAAACAAAAATACTTATTTAGAAAATGTATATAATTTGAACGTAGCGGGATTTGAACCCGCGCCTCTTGGAAGCCGTTCAAGCTTTCTGACCACTAAGCCATATATTCTTGGTAACTTCTTTCAGTTTCACGCTGTATCCGCATAGTAGGGGGCTACCTACCTATTGTTAGGACTCCGTCCTCCATTTTTGCTCTGAAATCATAGTCTTTTGGCTGGCGGAACTCAACGCTATACTTAAATTTAAATATGCAAGCAAGGAGTTCGAGCTCACAGTACACGCGCTTACAGTCAGACCCAGTCCCAATGCGTCATGATGACCTCAGGCGTCAAACAAACGTATCTGTACAAAGTTCAAAGTTAAAGCTACTTTAAGAATAAAAAAAAATCGTCACATTGGAATCATTCCTTTTTTCTCAGCTTCACCTTCTATCCCGTAAATAGCAAAATAAGTAGAAGGAACCTAGTGTTAAGATGAGGACAAATATTTGAAATTTCGTGTAAGTGGCGGAAGTTTGTCTTATTACCAGAGAGAAAAAATGAAAATAGTTCATCCCTCCGTTGGTATCGAATTCATAGCCGTCGTGTTTATAGTCACAACGATGTGCCACGACGGCCTATTTTAAAATGATTAAGAACCAAATCTTTAATTCCTTTCATCTCTCCAAATAACTTATCTCTATATATAATAAGACAGTAAAAATATTTTGTCTGTACATTTAGTAATTTTGACTGAAATGTATAGACTATAGAGGGACACTTAAAAAGAATAATAGAAAGCAAAAAGATTTTTTTTGAATTTCTTGTCTGTCTGTCTGTCTGTCTGTCTGTCGACATATTTTTGTCTGCATTTTTCTCTGAAAATACTGAACCGATTTACTTGAAAAATTCACCAATTGCTTTGTTTTAACTCAACTTAACTACTAAAGTTTAGTGCATCAAAATCGGTTCATTAAAAAAAATTGAATGAACTCAAGGCATTAGCTTGCCTGCGAATATTATATAGCAATCGCGCTGCTAAGATTCTTGGCTAAAAAATGACATTCGAAACGTCTGGGTTATTTGACTGTTCATAAAAATATACATTTTTGAAGCACTATTACATAATATTTTATACAATAAAGTAAACAAAATTGAATTGTTAGTGGAGATTACCTTCATAAATCATAATAGTTAAGTTTAAGTCGTAATTAATTCAACACAGAGATATAGAACGATCTTGAAAGAAGTATCAAGTAAATATAAAAATGTTTTGGTTGGTTCGTTCATATAATATATGTAACTAATTTAAAAATTGTACAGGAGTTAATATGCAATTATTACAGCTATTTTACAAAGAATATTATGAATCCTTCAAATCAATAATTTAACATTTAAGGCTGTTTTGAATGAGTAAATTAAATTATTCACTGACATCAGCACATTTAACAGAATATATTATATAGGTAAAAAGAACATAAAGTTACAAAAATATATACGTGTAATAAATAATTAGCTTTATGTATATTATATAAATATCAAATATCAACAATGGTCGTATTTTTTTATTTAAAACAATCAAAAATTCTTTGACGATAATGTCGTAAAGAAATCATATTAGAAGTCATTATAGTTGTCAATCAATTCTGCTTATTAAATCAATAATCATATATTTTAAGCGGGCGAAGCCGTGGGCGAGCTGCTAGTATATATATAAATAAACTTTATATTTTAAACTTGCCACTCAAATAACAAGCCTCCATTCCAAACCAAAACGGTTTCCTCCTAATGACTGTCCCACATACAAAGTATATAGAGTAACGAGAAGCAGAGTAAACTCTCCTGATTCAACACATGCAAGTAACGATGTAGAACCGAATTCTAGCCGTGTGTGTAGGTGGCGTATGCGGAAACTTAGTAAATAGCTACCTGCTGTAAGTACGGGCAGTAGGCCAAATTAGCTATGGTTAGATCAATTTATGTTTAAACTTAATATATATTTATGTACGTTCATATATTTTTATTTTCATATATTCTTATTGTATTAAATATTAATTTATTATAAAAAAAAAAAAAATTAAATCAGCTTCCCGCAAACAGCAGGGTTAACCTAGTGTTAAGACACTCTGTTCCCCACTTTCCGTGAGCTCCGGACGCGGTTCTCAACTTCGCGCTTCGACACCAGAACGAAGAAATGAAAATATAAATGTAAGTAAACATTTCATTTCCTCGAGTGGGGATGGAACTCACAACCAGTCGATCTTACAGTCACACTTTGTGCCCCTGCGCCACAACTGGCCTCCATAATATAAAAATACATTTAAAAACAAAAAAAATACTCTTCCTCTTTCGTCTAACTAAAGCAATAATACTTTCTTCTGCGTTCGGTTCTGATAAAAATTATCATAATTTTTGCTTACTTTCGTACTTTTTCCAGCATAGCAGAGAAGGCAGAGAAAACCTACTTTTAAGGCACTCCATTCTCCACTATTCAGTTAGTTTTCGAGATATTGTGCATTGAGTGATAGAACTCAACATCGCAATCTGTCTATTAGAATGAGAAAATATAAATAATTTAAGTTATTCCGAATTCCTCGGAATAACTTAAATTATTTATATTTTCCTCGAACCCACAACCATTGCGTTTACAGTCCGCAGAGGTTTACAGAGGCTGTTCCACTGCACCGCGAGAGCCTCATTCAACTATATTGTATGTATGTATTCGTATTTCGTCTGCATAGCAAAACCCAATTTTACAATTCCCTCTGTACTTTCCAAAACAAACTTGTCGTCGGTTGTTCTACATACAGTACGTTGGAGCTAATTTCGTATCGTATACAGAAACTTGGTAACTATTGTGGACGTAAAGGCTCATAGGGGATCTAAATAGTTCAAATTTCGATTTATTTGAGACTAGTATACCCTCACGACTTCGCCCGTGTAGACTATACGATTATGGAAATTTTATTATTTCCTGTTTTGAACCAATTCAAGTTAAATATGTTTTATTTCATAGCTTAAAATGAAGTGAATTATTAATTTTAATGATATTTATCTATTTTCATTTGATTCGTTGGCGTTAGATTGCCCTAATAATAATTGGATGAAATTAATTTAACCAAATTATCGATAAAAACATCTGAAATGTCAGAAATAGTAAAAGTATAGAGGCTGGTCGAGGCGCAGTAGTGGAATCGTTTCTCACTAGAGGAAATTAAATGTTTAATATTTTCCTCGCTCTGGTAACGAGGAAAATTTGAGTTCCACCCTTCAATACAAAGCGCCTCCAGAATTCCGCGGATAGTGTCTTAATGGAAACGGAGTGTCTCAACATTAGGTACAAAAGTTTCCACTGTCTACTCTGCTATCTGCAGGATACAGCGTGAAGCTTTACAAATAATCTAATGTCAATTTCAATAGAAAAGCGACTAATAAAACCTCTTTCCACTCGTCGTTATCCTCGCGGGACCACATTTTGATATTTTGCCAAGAGCCAGGCTATAATTCTTTCTGGCGACGAGGGGACGTGTCCTGTGTGCATAAGACTTTTATTTCTTTATTCGGCTATTGGTATACTTTACTGTTAAGAAAATAATTTTATTATGTGTTATATAGCGCTCGGTGTCACAGGCGGAAAATTTATTAAATATTATAATATGTCCGTCTGATAGGCGGCCGAGCGCCCGAAAACGCTGACAAAGGAGAGATCGGGTGAACAGCGCCGGTGGGAAAGGAATTTCTTCCGTTCCCACACTTATTATTCCATCGTGGAGTAATTAAGTCGTAGGTTAAGTTAGATTTAGTTAGGTTTAGGTTCAATATTATATAACAATTATATATAAG
>JAATLQ010032251.1:0-13579 GCA_013421005.1 Heliconius erato x Heliconius himera | reverse complement strand
AAAAAATGCCTAAAAACGTGCTTTCTATGTATATTCTGTATACCAATTATATATTTAACTAATAATGTTACTAATTTAAAAACTGTACAGGAGCTAATATAAGTTATTTTACAAATAATATCGTGAGTACTTATCCAAATCAATTAATTAATAATTAAGGCTGTTTGTAATATTTATATTTCTTAAATGAATAATCATGTAATTCAAGCGGGCAAAGCCGCGAGCAGGCCGCTAGTATTACATATTTCATTTCCTCGAGTGGGAACCGAACCCACAATCTTTCGCGTTGGGTCCCTGCGTTACGGCTGGCTTCAATACATAATTATGTATATATCGTATTTATGAGAATTTTCTTCTTGAATATTATTAAATGTGATAAATACAATCTATATTATTCGTAAATTCACTTAAACAATCGATCCATCGATCGATCGTAAATTCTTTTGTATATTATTATTTCCCGTTTCTTCATAATATGTTGCTTGACTTACTTTTACAAGGTTTTAAAAATAAAGTAGTTAAGTGTGAGTCGGACTCGCCTTCCGAGGTTTCCATACCTATTTAAAAAATTTAGGACAACGGGAAATACAACTTATAAAAGTTTACCAACTTAAGTTTGCGCGCATATGCACTTATTTTGTACGAAATTAACTACAATTATAAGTTAGTAATGATTTTTTTCTTTGAAATATCTATAAACTTTAACTTTTCGGAACTTTTCCTTTCTTTGTGTTTTAAGTTCTCACTTAATGCTAAATTTTAAAAATATGCTAAAGTTCACAGGAAGTATCCTTTAGGTTTTGATTTAGCGCATTTTATACAAAATTCAGCAAAATCAATGCATAAATGCTCGTATCTTTTGATTGCGTTGACTTAAGATGCTTCATTTCTTTTGTGCTTCAATTAATTTCAGCTTCCACCTTTTCGCGATCTCGAGATCAATAGTCTTGACACAAAGTGATCCAATAAGGGTTCTGCTTTTTCCTTTCGAAGTACGGAACCCTAATAAAAAACCATCTGTATTCTATAAACGGTTTAAGCAACGCTCCTTAATTGAAAAGTGGAATTAAATGTTACATAAAATTTGAATGCATATTATACAATATTTAATCTGTTAACTATATTCCTGACGAAATTTTATTTTTAGTGGGCGACTCAGAACCGCGCTTGTCACGATTCAATTAAATATTTATATTTCCAAAATAGATATCCATTTCGTATAATGATAGTTGTTATAAGATTACATAAAATGTTTTCTCTAAAGATAGATTTTTTCTTTATATATTTATTTTCGTGGTCAGAAAAAAAACTAAATCCATTTAAAAATCATTTAAAAAAAATCCTATTTAAAATCGTAATTATTCATCCAACTGAGGTTTCGAACCCACATTTGCCTAAAGCCAAACGGCACAAAAGCTATTAATTTATAATTATTTTCGTTTTAAAGAATAAATACTTTTTTCAATTTCTATGACTTTAGATAATATTTTAAATTAAGAATGCATTTAGGCAGTGATTGACAAAACAATGCATTTATTTCAGTAATAAACTAAATTTCGTGTACAATGCACATGAAGTAAATTTTGATGTTTTTTATTTTTTTATGATAATTTTATTAGTCTAAAAATTTAAGTGTGTCAATTTAGACTCAAAATTTTTGTATTATAACCAGGTTTTAGGCTCAAAATTTTTAGTAAATATCAAAATGAGGGAAATAGTCCATATTCAGGCAGGACAATGCGGCAACCAGATTGGAGAAAAGGTATTATAAGTATTTAGATTACAGCGTCGATATTGTTTGATTTAAGCGCAGAAAGGGCAGCCCTTAAAATTTACATTTTTAGCTTTGCTTAAAAATGTAAACACGTAAATAACATTTTAAAATATTAAAAATGCTTTGTTTTTTCTTTTAGTTCTGGGAAGTCATATCAGACGAGCATGGCATTGATGCAACCGGAGCTTACCACGGAGATAGTAATTTACAACTTGAACGCATCAATGTTTACTACAACGAAGCGTCTAACGGTAAATATGTACCCCGAGCAGTTCTCGTCGACCTAGAGCCTGCTACTATGGACTCAGTACGATCAGGCCCAATTGGACAAATATTTCGACCAGATAATTTTGTATTTGGACAATCTGGTGCCGGCAATAACTGGGCTAAAGGTCACTACACGGAAGGAGCTGAAATCGTGGACTCGGTACTCGATGTGGTGAGAAAAGAAGCTGAAGATTGTGATTGCTTGCAAGGTTTCCAATTGACACATTCCTTAGGAGGTGGCACTGGTTCTGGTATGGGTACATTACTTATATCTAAAATCAGAGAAGAATATCCTGATAGAATCATGAATACATTTTCAGTAGTACCCAGCCCGAAAGTATCCGACACAGTAGTTGAACCTTATAATGCAACATTATCAGTTCACCAACTAGTAG
Source organism: Heliconius erato x Heliconius himera (assembly GCA_013421005.1). Classification (NCBI taxonomy): domain Eukaryota; kingdom Metazoa; phylum Arthropoda; class Insecta; order Lepidoptera; family Nymphalidae; genus Heliconius; species Heliconius erato x Heliconius himera. Next base: position 11,143 of record JAATLQ010032251.1, on the reverse strand, counting down.
AATACACAGACGAGACATTTTGTATAGATAATGAGGCGTTATATGACATCTGCTTCCGAACTCTCAAAATTACCCCCACATATGGGGACTTGAATCATTTAGTTTCAGCAACAATGTCAGGCGTTACCACTTGTCTCCGTTTTCCTGGTCAGCTGAATGCAGATTTACGTAAGCTGGCAGTAAATATGGTGCCTTTTCCACGATTACATTTCTTCATACCTGGATTCGCACCTCTTACGTCTAAGGGATGTCCACAGTACCGAGCTCTATCTGTACCAGAGCTGACAAGAGAGATGTTCGATGCTAGGAATATGCTTGCAGCGTGTGATCCTCGTCATGGCCGATATCTTACTGTAGCCGCAGTTTTCCGCGGACATTTGTCAATGAAAGAAGTAGATGAACATATGCTTAATATACAGAATAAGAATAGTGGATACTTTGTAGAATGGATCCCGAATAACGTTAAAACGGCTGTTTGCGATATACCTCCACGAGGTCTTAACATGTCCGCTACAGTGATAGTGAATACAACAGCAATTCAAGAGCTTTTCAAAAGGATATCTGAGCAATTTGCAGCCATGTTCAGGCGGAAAGCCTTTCTTCATTGGTACACAGATGAGGGCATGGACGAGATGGAGTTCACAGAGGCTGAAAGCAATATGAATGATCTCGTCTCTGAATACCAACAGTGGCAAGAAGCTACAGCCGACGATGAAGGTGAATTCGATGAAGAAATAGAAGAGCAATAACATATACTTTATATACTTTCATAATGTTTTGTAATAATCTTTCTTGTTTTTTAAATAAATTATTAAGATCAAGATATGGATTTTATTTGTGATAGTTTGTTATTAATATATTACACAAAGATTATTGAAAAAAGCTTTTTTTGTAAATGCGCATAACCATAGTACATGTATAGGTAATGTTATTGATATGTTTCAAATACGAAGAATACAATATTAAAAGGTTAAATTGAACTATTTAATAAATCATTTTAGAAGACTAATTATTCTAAATGTATTACTTGTTTAAACTGTTTAAAATAAAATATACTAGACCTTCAATGTGCGTGGTAATATACTACAGTTATAGGATTTATATTGAGTTAGTTCTAAGATTATTGTTAAACTACAGTAGCTACCTACTGTATTTATTAATTGTTTAATATGCTATTTATTCCAGCTAATTAGCTTTGAGTTATGTCTAATTTTTTTTTATCTATTAATGTTGTTGGGGTCCACAGATTAAAACTGGTTTCGCTAGCGATGGAGCGCTGAATACTTGGAATTTCACTGGCAAATAGAATTCGCGAGAAGATAATTCGGCAGGAACCCAAAGTCACCGACATTACGCATAGAAACACCAAGCTGAAGTGGAACTGGGCTCTCACTCTCACTGGGAACTCACATACCGTGGTTTAATTGAATGTTTTATTATTATATGCACTTGTTTATTTCTATACTCCTTTTATTTTCTACGTAACTATTTAAAAAATTGACTCGAAATAAATTTACTAATTACCTTTTTTGCAAATAAATATATTCAAATTGCTCAGCTAACTTTTATATCAAAATATTTTATATTTATTATTTATTTATATGCTATATATTTTGATGTGGATCGACTGGTTGTGGGTTCGATCACCACTTAAGGAAATTAAATATTTACTTACATTTATATTTTCATTTCTTCGCTCTGGTGTCGAGGCAAAGCGCGGCGTTGAGTTCGCCACTCGACACGCAATACTTCCAGAACTCGGCGAAAAGTGGAGTGTGTCTTAACACTAGGTTCCCTCTGCCTACCCTGCTGTTTGCGGGATACAGCGTGAAACTGATTTAATTTTAATTTTATATATTTTTTAATAAAACATATGTATAATTCAGCTTCACACTTTATCCCTAGTAGCCTACACCTAATATCAAGACACTCCATTTTCTTTCTTCTGAATTCAAGATAGCGGCACTGCACTTGAACCGCACCAGAGCGAGAAAATAAAAAAATAATAATTCCCTAGAATAGAGACCGTATCCAAAACACCACGATCCATATCCCACTACTAGTCTAGAGGAAATATTCACTAAGAAAAGTTTGCTTTTACCTAGTTAATATTTCTTATTTAAAATTGACAATATATCAAATCATATATAATTTATCTATTGTAAAACAACGCCTATACGTATTCTCTTTAATAATGTGTAATTAGTAATTACTAAGTTATGAACAACACAGAATTATTATTACACGAGTTATGTGAGCTTAAATTGTTGCCTATTATATTATTATCTATATATCATTTACATACATAAAATATGATATTATATAATAAAATATTCCTCTAAACTCTTATATTTAGATTGTCATAAATGAATCCATTGTCACAAATACTCGATATCAGCACTACATTTTCAACTTCACCCTTTATCCCACATGTAGCCAGGATAGGCAGAGGGAACCTCGTGTTAAGACTCCTCACTCCCCACCTTCCACCAAATTCTGGAAGCATTTCGTCTAGAGAGCCGTGCCTCTATACCAGACCATTGAAATGAATATATTTCATTTTCTCGACTGGGAATCGAACCCACAAACTGTCTCGTTGACTGCGCCTCATAACATGTAATCATAATAATATTAATTCATTATCAATATAAAGTTTAAATTACAAGACCTTAATCTATACTTTACATAACAATATTACAGTAACCATTATGTAAGGCTGTTTGCAAATTACTCGTACTTAATAACCGATAAAAATACGTAAATATACTTTATAGTATATTATTCTTTAGAACTTATTTATAATGAGAAATAATTTAAGTGGGGAACAGATTGTCTTAACACTAGGTTCCCTCTGCCTGCTGTGTGCGAGATACAGCGTGAAGCTGATTTAATTTATTTTTTTTTAGAAATAATTTAAATCATGTTTTGTGACATAACATGTATGAGAAAAGGTACCCCAAATAATTTAGTATCGTATTGATAAAGAAACGAAAAATAACAAAAATAAACTATTGATTTTGAAAATCTATAATTTTTTAAATATTTTATTGTAAAACTTAGCTTTTAAGCTTTCAGAATAATTATATTATAAATAATGATCAAATATACTAAAATACTCCGGTACTTCGAAGAGCAATGTATAAAAATGTAATTTATGATTTAAAACGATTTCCTAGATGTTTATTTCTGCTTGTCATAAAAACCCAAAAAATATCTAGACAATCTAAATTCAATTACAATGATATCCAATATAAGTAATGTATTAAAAGGAAAAATATCGTTCGCTTCAGCCAGATCCGTTTACTCGAGCTATTTTGATAGATGTCCAGTCATTCGTGAGTACCTAATACCTATACCGTTTACTATGAATTAGGTGAGAGCTAATAGATGCCGGATTTACTTTTGTATTTTTTGTTATTGAATTTATTTTTATGTTATTATAAGAAAATAAATAAATTAATAAAAAAAATAATCGAAAGCTGAGTTTAATAGTGTTTCTATTGACGCCTTTGAATTATTTTTTTAGAACACGCCTTTTATTACTATACAAAATGTAGGTACATAATTTTATCTGAACTTGGTTTTTAAAATAATTTTTAAAATAGAAAATTTTATTAAATTTTGTACTAATCATATCATCATTTTATCTAAACATCACATAGATTACAGCACCCTCGTTCTCAATTTTCTAGATTTTTCCATCTTAATTCTAGATTGAAAAATAGTATCTAGTTATTAAAACGCGTCTCCAAGCTTAACGAACATAAGCAGATAAAGGCAGTTTAGAAATCGCCGTCAGATTATAAAGTGGGAACTACGCAACGACATACAATAAAATCAATAGTATTTCTAAACGTTGCATGTTGGCATTGCATATGAAATACAGTTAGCATGTACTATGAACATTTGAAATCAGTTTACTAAATATACTTAATTATGAAAAAATGTGTTCATTTTAGTTGACACATATTTTTTTTTGTGGTGTTGGTACAGAATGAAAAAAAAATAGTTGATTATTTTTTTTACCCCTTCTTCATTGAATGAATGGGAGAAAATTAAAAAAATACGAAATTTTTGAAGCTTCTCTAACTTGAGAATATTGTAGTATTTTCAAAGTTCAATAAAATATTTAAAAAAATAAATAAATATAGTATTGTTAAATACAGGTTAATGACCGTATTGCTCTTTAATATAGAATAAACATGTATAAATGGAATTCTGTACATTTTTAACTGCGCCAGGTGATATTAGTAATTGTGTTTTTCGAAAGAAAAATATTCCAATTACTCCTCTCTGTGACATACGTTAGTAAACGATCATTAAAATATCACTTTACATAATATTATATATTTAATATATAAAACTTATGGTCGCTTTTATAAAAAAACAGCACAGCGACATCATTATTTATTTAAAGGCGTGCATCATTATTTATTTAAAAGTGTGCGCGACAACGAATTTTTTATAAAATGCTAAATTTAACATAAAAACTGTGCGTCTATTAAAAAACAGTCTCGCCCAATAAATAATTGCATACAATAGAATGTATCACTAAAGATGTATGTGAATTTAAGACGACAAATAAAAAAAGAAACTTAATTGTATTCCGATCATGGCCAAAACAGGTTTTGGTGAAATTGTGAGAACAAAAGAAAAGCGAAACATCATTATGTTTCTAAACAAATAAACACGAGATCACACGAGATAGGCCGCTTTATCACTTAATTAAAACTATTAATTGGCCATTTTGGTCGTTGAATGACTTGAATTACTATAGTATTATGCAAGTGCAAGTGCTGATGGCAATGGTCGTGGGTTTAAATTTTCTTTAACAAATATTAATAATATGTATGTTTCTAGCATGTAATGAACAGAACAAATTACTTAACATTTTTTTTTAATTAAATCTATTTCACGGTGTATTCCACACACAGCAAGGTAGGCAGAGGGAACCTAGTGTTTAAGACACTCTGTTCCCCACTTTCCTAACGGAACTCAACGCCCCACTTTGCCTCGACAACAGAGCGAAGAAATGGAAATATAAATTTAAATATATATCTCGTTTACCTAGTGGAGATCGAACACACAACCAGTCGCGTTCGTGCCGTGGCGCACAAACTGCCTTAACAAAATTTTTCATTTATCTATTTCATTTTCAGTTTTTCTTCTTATTTTTCAGCTTCACGTTTTAAATCGTACAGCGGTGTAAAGAGAACCTGGTGGCAAGATACTCCATTAACCCGATTTTGAGGTATTGCTTATTGATTAAAACGAAGCGGGGCGTTATCATTTTTTCAGACCGTCTCAAATATCTATTCTAAGCGATCATAACGACGGATTACTAAATCTAAACTTTAATAAAATCGAAACGGAAACTAGAATCGGATAAGAATCGAATCGTAAGAAACCGAAATCTAAAGGTATTGCGTGTTGACAGGCGGAACTCAACGCCGCGCAATTTTCTCATATCTATACACTAGGTTCCCTTTACCTACGCTACTGTTTGCGGGTCATAGCGTGACGCTTAAAAAAATCATGAGTACGCTATTATCAGACGTTGCTAATTACACACTTAGTATCCAATCTAACGTAACAAATGTTTATATAACTGCAGTAGCATACTTTTCTGGCGGCATCACAACTTGTTATACAAAGCTAGTGATGACTAAATAAGATTAGATTTATTACTATTACTTGATACAATGTGGTATAATATTTATAGAAATGTATTATATATTTTAAGGATGCAGAGGAAACCTGGGAACTTAGTGTTAAGACACTTCATTCCCATTAAGCCACATCTGTTGCTCATTTTCCGACGCATTCTGGAGACATTGCGTGTTGTCATTACCAGAGCAAGGGCATGAAAATATTAAATATTCCATTTCCTCAAGTGGGAATTGAATCTACAACCTGTCGCGCTTACAGTCGCACGCCTGTGTTCCTGCGCCACAACTAGCTTTAAAAAATCATAAATGTAAACGAATAACGATTATAAATTGATTATTATTAATATAAAGAAACTAACTTATTAATTCCCCCGAAACTGAACTTAAAAGCTTTGTTAAACCAAAACAAATAAATTTCTTTACTAGAAATATAAATACTAAAAATAAAACAAAATGCGTTCAGTCCGATACGGCCTAGCTGCACCATGATGGCGTAAGTGTTATGCATTCACTGGAACCTTCCTCTTTTGTCTACGAAATACTAAAGTTAAAAAAAATAGATTGAGAAAGCCTTCGAATAATCATTGCGAGTGTTAATTAACATGTTAAAAGGTCCTAAAGGTAAAGGAACCTTCTAGGCCCTAGAGTCCTAGAATCTAGAGTCCATGCTCGGGTCACAAGTTCCACTCAACAAGTCCGTGTAAATAGAATGTTAACAAGTTTTTGTTATTAAAATAAGTATTGTGGTAATCAAAATCTTTGCTTTTATTATTTAATTCATTAATGAAGGCTCAGCGTAAAATAGCCATGTTATTAATAATTCAAATATGTACGTTGTATTTTATATTTGAGAAAATTATATATTAATATCAATTTAGGCAAAAATATTTGTTTACCAGATTTTTAATAATTTCAAATATTCCCCCATTGCAAATTGCAATTATATGTAAGTATATTTTAATATGTGCGCTGTATAATATAAGCTTACCTAACATCATCGCCGGAAGATGAGTTATGAAACTGTTTTATTACTCAAATTTTATGTTCTTGGTTAAGATTTTTTAAAGAGAAATTATTCTCAAATTAAATGTTAATTAAAAAGTTGTAATTGACTTTTTTTTTATATATATTTGAATAACTAATGTAAAGAAATTAAACACCTCGAGGCTTTTACAGAACTTATGTTTCTTCCAGAGCTAAATATTATTAAACTTGTACAATGTCTATCTTAAATTCTAATACAATATGTTATTCTCGAGGACCTCTTTCTTCTTCCGCTCCAAGTCTAAAGTCGAAAGAATCTCGAATTTTCCGAACACATAATAAAGCGCTATTTTTTTGTAGTGTCCTCTGGTGGTAGTTCTATATACTTATTTTCAAAAACATATTTTTATTAAACAAGGAGGTTGATTTATATTTTTATCATAAATATTGCGAATATTAAAACTTATAAATATAAAATCATTACACTACTAGTCAACAGCTACAGTGGTATGACTTATAGAGCGACAAATCTACACCGCTAAGACGTTTTAGAAAAAAATCTGAGTATGCATTACTTCAAATATCTACCCAACTAATTTCCAATAATCTGGTACATTATTAGAGGACAGTCGTGGCGCAGCGGCACGAGCGCATAGTTGTAAACGAGACAGGTTATGAGTTCGATTCCCACTTGAAGGAATGAAATATTTAATATTTCCATTTCTTCGCTCTGGAGTCCAGGCAAAAGTGTGACATTGAGTTCCGCCACTCAAGTGCGGGTTACAGCGTAAAGCTGATTTTTTTAAACATTATTAAATATTTTATATATATATGTTAACTTAATCAAGTTTCATATGTAATCACATCTTGTCTTGAATTGTCGTAGAAAGTGTTATGCGGACGGCCGTTGCTAATGATGTTGCTGCAATCAGCTGATTGTTATATTAGGGAAATTACCTTTTTTATACAGCTATCCATAATTTTCTCCAATAGAATATGTAAATATATATATATGTAAATATATATGATTATAACTTTACAGCTATACACAATTTTTATCAATAAAAAACTCCTTGTAACATTTTATCTTTCAATATTTTTTCCACAATTTGGCAATGTTTTCTCACTAACCTAATATTTACATAACACAAAAGTATTGGAAAAATATAATACTTATAATATGAAATATAATATTCGAATTAGACAGCTGCTGCTGGACTGCGGTAATTAGGCTGTGGATAGAAGTAACTACTTATGTGACACTACAATATAAGAAAGAAAATATATTCAAATGATTCCGCTACCATTATAAAAATTATAATAATTACAACAAATATATTTTATTATTTATAGTAAATAATGTATTAAGCATTTTTTTTATTTTAATTATCATTCTTTTTACTGCTTATTCTCTGACTATTGTGCGAAAGATTATCAAAAAAAAAATTGTAGAACATAAAACTGATATCAATAACAGCAAATAGTTTTCATGACATTAATATCTTTAATATTTAACATTGCATAATTTTACGTTTGTATAATTTATGCGTGCTATATAGTATAAACATAATATTTACAATAATAAATCAATGATATAATTGTTAGCTTATAACACAATGTGTCACAAATTTCATTATCCTAATTTTTGGTCTTTATTAAATACAAAACCAACATTTACTTATTGAGGCCATCGTGGCCAAATGGCACAAGGTTATGACTATAACGTGACGGTTGTGGGTTCGATACCCACTCGAGAGAATGAATTTATTATTATGAATTATTTATTGATGTTTTTATTTCCTTCGCTCTGGCACGAAAGCAAAAGCCCGGTGTTGAGTTCCGCCACTTAACATACAATGCCTAACTTTGAAACGGAGTGTCTTAACACTAAGTTCCCTCTGCATACCATATGTCGTGTGCGGGATACAACGTGACGCTATCAGAATAATTAACATTAAAACAACAAAGTATAGAGCTATATATACATCATGTATTTACATATGAATAAACGCATACCATGTTATAAAATATAATTAAAAATAATTTTAAACACACGTAAGTGCCTCTCACCAATTTTATTACGTATATTAAATTATATATCGCTTATTTAGTTAGAAACAAACGCGCTCCACTTTCACGAGTTAATGTCTGACTATTGAAATATAATCTAACGAACGAGGCATTGTTACTCGATACGTATTACAGCATCCGATTGAGATTCGATACTTCTTATTCCGGGATCGATTACAATGAAAAATTTTATTAAATGTTATTATTTTTACATTTTTTAAAGTGTTATTCCACATTTAGGAAGGAATAATAATTATTAAGAAAACGTATAGTAGGGGTTTGAACCCGCGCCTCTTTGGAAACCGTCCAAGCGCTATGACCAACTAAGCCATACGTTCTCGAAGTTATTTGCCAATGACAGTCTGCTCAAAAAAATTGTACAAAAAAGATACAAGAATCTTTATAAACCTAACCATAAATTATAACAGATTGACGCGTGTGTGTATGTGAGAGATAGCAGAAACCAAAATAATAAGTTCATGACGTCATCGTGGCGCAGTGGGCAGTTTATATGAATATTGTGGTCGTGGGTTAGATTCCTACTCGGAAAATGACTGTATTTAAAATATTTTTATTTGCCGGTCTGATAAAAAATGAGGGACCTTGAGTTCCGTCACTCACATATTTCGAATTTGGGCAGATAGAGGAGCACGATGTGTCTTGACACTAGATTCTATATTCCTTGTTATATGTAGGAGAAAGTGTAAAGCTAAAAAAAGTACAATTTAGACTATTATATTTTTCCTTTTCACAAAATGTATCTCTAATCTATGAACTAATGCATTGTAATTAGAAAGTTTTCATCATATGTTTTCTCTATATACTTATTAATAACGAAACTGACTCGAAACAATTATATTTAATTAAAATCTTATAATCTGAGGCTGTCTTGCCACAGGGGCACAAGCGTGTGACTTTAACGCGACGGTCGTGAGTTTGTTTCCTACTCGGGAGAATTAATTATTAAAAAAAAATTAAATCAGCTTCACGCTGTATCCCGCACGCAGCAAGGTAGGCAGAAGGAACTTTGTGTTAAGACACTCCGTTCCCCACTTTCCGCCGAATTCTGGAGGCATTGCCTGTTTAGTGGCGGAACGCAATGCCACTCAACACGCAATGCCTCAACACTAGAATGACACCAAGAATTATTATTTATTAATATTTTCACTTCTTCGCTCTCGGTAAAAGGTAAAAACGCGGCGTTGAGTTCTGCCAGTCAACAGTCAATGCCTCGAAAAATTCTGCAAAAAGTGGAAAAACGGAGTATTTTATCTCTAGTTTCCCTCTGCTTACTCTGCTACATACGGAACACAGCGTGAAGCTAAAGAAAACAAAAGAATCTTATAAAATACTTCTAAGAGACAATTAAGTAAAAAAAAATGTTAAGAAAAATTACCTAAGATTCGTAATGATATTCAATTGCATTATTATTATAATTATATGAATAAATAGATAATCTTTATAAATCTATACTTTTTTATACTAATGCAACATTTGAACATAATAGATAGTATCATTTGTTTCCAAAATTATAAGTTACGCGTAACATCTAATGTACGTCCGGTCTAGTTTGCTTTAGCTGGAACTAATTCGATGGTAGAACAACCTTGCGAATCTCATATAAAAGTTTAAACATATACATGAGCTTTATTCTAAGGGTGATAAAGTTTAAATTTAATTAAATACTTCTTATATTTGTGATGTAAGCGAAATTCTTTTAGCGGACACGCACATCAATTACAAACGTACGTTGATAACTGAAGCCAAACATAATTTTTCATGCCAATGGGTAAAATAACAACAAAATAATGTTGCCTTTAATATAAAAATAAATGTTCTTGACAGACCGACAGACCCACAAAAAAATGATCGCATAAGTTCCTTTTTTTCTTTTGAGGTATGGAACCCTAAAAATCCTAGAAATAAAAAAGAATTGAATAATATAATAAATTATGCCTGTTATCATGACACACAGGCTAGATATACCTACAACTTCTTTGCTTTGCATCGCGCATATAGCACAATATGCAGTGAGAATATAATGTTAGCATACTCCGTTCTCCAGAAATTGTCTCCTTTTTTTCTTTGTACCTACTAGTACGTGGTAACTACATTGTGAAACAAACAAATATGAAAGTGGAACTATGGTTATTGAACATTACAAAATAACCTATTATTTAGTACTAGCGGCCCGCCCACGGCTTCGCCCGCTTAAAATACATGATTATTGATTTAAGCAGAATTGATTGACAACTATAATAAAATAAAATAAATAAATAAATCAGCTTCACGCTGTATCCCGCACAGAGCAGGGTAGGCAGAGGGAACCTAGTGTTAAGACACTCCGTTCCCCACTTTCTGCCGAATTCTGGAGGCATTGCGTGTTGAGTGGCAGAACTCAACGCCGCGCTTAACCTCGA
>JAATLQ010032250.1:0-13575 GCA_013421005.1 Heliconius erato x Heliconius himera | reverse complement strand
GCTCTTCCGATCTAAATATAAATATCTTTAAAACTTTAAGTACATTATTTTTTGATAGAGTGTAGCGGTAACCTTTCCAAACTATATTTTCTTTTATGCACAGCGCCATCTATTTAAGATCCCATCGCAATTAGTGATAGCGTTGCGTGTATGAAAGAGATTATCAAGATTCGTTAGTACCTACTATTTTTGTCAATAGATAGCGTTACTTGTATCGATTTTTTAATATCTCAAATATTAACTTCTTGAAAACTTAAATACTTATATCTTTTGATAGAGGGAAGCGATTACAATGAAATAAACACTAAAAGCAACTTTGATTTATTTGTAATTTTTATGTATAAAAGTTGCTTAAATTTATTGTGTACTTTTTACGTGATACATGTTCACATAAACAGACAAACAGACAAACTGATAAACAGACAAACAGACAAACAGACAAAAATTCCAAAAATGTTGGAAATGGATTCTGTTAATTATCATTTAACACCCTGGCTAATTTTTTTTAAATATTTTCAATGTACAGAAACGACTTTTTTACAGATTTATTATAAGTATAGACTAGCGACTCGCTTGCAGCTTTGCCCTTTTAAACAGGGTAATTCATTCACGTCTTTGTATAATTAACTTTGTGTTCTAATAACATTATCATTTCAAAAACAATTTATAGTAAAACAAGCGCGAGTCGGGCTCACCTACCGAGAGTCCCGTACAAAAATTGGAGTCTTGAGCTTTTTCTAAGCTTATCCAAAGCCCTTTTATCTGATACCTTATTTGAACTAGCAGATTTAAATGTCAGATTTTGCCCTACTTTTAAGGCTATTATTTTTTATTATTTAACCACAAATGTATCTTTTCCTGTAGGTGTAAGCTGCCAAATTTCATAGTTCTAGATTAACCGGAAGTACCATATCTTTTAGGCCATATTTTTTTTAAGTAAACGTAGAAATACACTTTTTGAGAAATTAATAGACTGTAGATCTGAGAGTATGGTTTGAATTTCAAGTCAATATGTCCGAGCGTTCCTAAGATAAAGGCTATTGACAGACGGATGGACAACAAAGTGATCTTAAAAGAGTTCATTACGTATTAACAAAAGTGTCAACCTATTTAATAAAACAGTTGTTTTGTTTTTAATTTTAAATTTAACGGGAACAATAATTTATTAATATAAATTATTGTTAAATTATTGTTACGTACATTAATATGTACGTAACTTTTTTATTTGTGAATTAATTAAAAAAAAATACTAAATGTTCAACAAAGTTTGCTAAAATACAATAGTAATAACTGCATTGAAATCAATCGGTTGAGTCGTTTCAGAGATTAATATGCACAAATGCACAAACAAACATATAAAAAAAATTAAAGATAATTGTTTTGGGTTCTATTACTTCGATAGATGCCCGTAATAATAGATTTTCTTATATATCTTACATGTACTGACATGGATAAGTTACCATTTTATTAGGTATACGTGTAGTTATTCATGTCTTCGATATGGACAAGGCGCGGCGTTGAGTTCCGCCACTCAAAATGCCAAATCTCGATTTGTTTACATATATTCTATTCTACATATAATTTATATAATCATCGTCATCTACGCCATTATATACGCTGTATTTCTACTACGTACGAATAAATATAATCAAAATTTCAACGAACACGCGTCGCGTCGTACAATTTGACCATTTCCAATAATTTAATTTAAATTTTAAACCCGCTCTGATTATTTTCCACTTGGTAATTTACTTATTGAATGTATTAATACGTTGAGATAGAGTTCATTTAAAATAGAACCATACTCATTTTCATTTAATATGAATAAAAATTAAATCAGCTTCACGCTGTATTCCGCACACAGCAGGATAGGCAGAGGGAACCTAGTGTTAAGACACTCCGTTCCCCATTCATTTAACATAGATTAACTATAATTGTAAAATAAGTACAGGCAGCGTATTAGCACAAGCGTGTGCCTGAACTGTGACACTACGGTATAGGGTTCAGTTCCCACTCAGGGAAATGAATTTTGTAGCATTTTTATTTCTTTTTTTATTCAATGCCTCGAAAATTTGGAGGCAAATGGAAAACGAAGTTTCCATTTGCCACAAGTTCACTAGTTTCCATTTTTCCTTTTCTGGTATTTGTAGGATATAGCGTGAAGCTAAAATAAATATAATGTAATTATGAAAGAAAAAATAATAATAAGTAGATAGAATGTACTGTATACATTATTTCGTTATTGTTCGATTGTACATATTTTATACAGCAGGATAGATTTTGCTCTTTGTCCTGTCGTAAATCTGTTACTATATTTAATTTCCTCGAGTAGAAATCGAACCCACAACCCGTCACGCTTACATTCACGCGCTTGTATGCAAACACAGTTGTAAACACGTGCATTTTAAATTAATATTGAGTTCTACTTGTTTAAAAAGCCAACATAAAATCTTTATAGTTTATGAAGAATTATTTTAAAAAAAACACTAAATGTTCAACAAAGTTTGCTAAAATACAATAGTAATAACTGCATTGAAATCAATTGGTTGAATCGTTTCAGAGATTAGCATGCACAAACACACAGACAAACATATAAAAATTTAAAAGATAATTGTTTTGGGTTCTATTACTTTAATAAAAGCCCGTAATAGTAGATTTTACATATACAGACATCAATGAGTTATCATAATATTAGGTATACGTATAGTTTTTCATGTCTTCAATATGGACAAGGCGCGGCGTTGAGTTCCGCCACTCAAAATGCTAAATCTCGATTTGTTTACATATATTCTATTCTATATATAATTTCTATAATCATCGTCATCTACGCCATTATATACGCTGTATTTCTACTACGTACGAATAAACATAATCAAAATTTCAACGAACACGCGTCGCGTCGTACAATTTACAATTTGACCGTTTCCAATAATTTAATTTAAATTTTAAACCCGCTCTGATTATTTTCCACTTGGTAATTTACTTATTGAATGTATTAATACGTTGAGATAGAGTTCATTTAAAATAGAACCATACTCATTTTCATTTAACATGGATTTACTATATTTGTAAAATAAGTATAGGCAGCGTAGTAGGACAAGCGTGTGCCTGTGACACTAAGGTATAGGGTTCAATTCCCACTCAGGGATATGAATTATGTAGCATTTTTATTTCTTCGCCACTCAACACGCAATACCTCCAAAATTTGGCGCAAAATGGAAAACAGAGTGTACTAACACTAGGTTCCATTTACCAGTCCTGGTATTTGTAGGACTCATATTTAATACTACCGCTAACAATAGCGTGAAGCTAAAGTAAATATAATGTAATTATGAAAGAAAAAATAATAATAATAAGTATATAGAATGTATTGTATATATACATTGATATATCATTGTTAGCATATAGCAGGATATTTTGTATAGCAGGATAGGTTTTTCACTTTGTCCTGTCGTAAATCTGTTACTATGTATTATTTTTTGCTTCACGTATGAAAATATTAAATATTTTATTTCCTCGAGTAGAAATCGAACTTACAGCCCAACGCTTACATTCGCGCTTGTATGCGCCATGACCTCAAAATGTCACTGGTTTTATTTTAACCTCAACATAATATTTGACAGACCGAAATGTTGTGTGTTGACCTTGTCGAAATTAAAAAAAAAACACACACAGTTTTAAACACATTAATTTTAAATTAATATAGAATTCTACTTATTTAAAAAGCAACAAAAAATCTTTGTAGTTTGTCTATATTTGTCCTTTAAAATTGACACACGAGTTACATTTTTATCTTTGAAATATAATATTATATTTTTAGTTTGACTTTTATTACACCTTTGTCCAGTGTCTAGTCCAGTGATAAATAAGTATTTAATAAAGGTTGCTTTAATGATTGGAGAGAAATTAAAAATATCCCTAAAAAAATAATTGATTGTTTTTAATATTGAGCTAAAATTTCACTTTGCAAAATATTATTATATAAAGCTAAATATTAATTCACTCAGAAAAAGGTTAATATGTTAACCTTTACATAGTATAAAAGAAAATCTTTACTTTCATTAAATATTTAACTTTATTTTAGATTTCACACTGTATTTTTCATTAAGCAGCTGAGGGAACAATAGGGAGCCTAATGTTGAGACACTTGGTTCCTTTGGCATTAAGAGTTAAGTGGCTCTCTCTCTCTGACTCTACAAACGAGGAAAATATACAGTCTTTCACTCCGCCAATTGGGAATCGAATCCATCGCATTTACAATTACACCCTTGTTCCACTGGGCCACGAAGGCCTCAAATTATGCAACAAATTTTAATATGATTTTCACAGATAGAGAGATTTAAAATGTTTATTATATTATGGTATTCTTTAAAAAAATATTTCATACCTTGACATGATTTTTGTTAAAGCTAAATAAGAAAAGTTGATTTGTTCTATTTTTAATATGTGATTATTACATTTTGTTTAAAAAGGACATATTTAAATCCTGTTATTTTGCAGCTGCCAAATATTTTAAATATTCGAGAAATTAAATTTATATTTTTCTTTACGACAAAGATTTTTTCGAATAAAAAGACATTATATCAAACTTATAAACATACTGTACAATATTACTAAAATGAAAATCAAAACCAAATTGCTAAAACTTCACCACCGACGTAACTTCTAGATTAAACACTGTAATAGAAGTTAAGACTTTGCCCCTTTTTGAGAACGAAGTATAGTCGAATATTAGAGACGTTTTATGTAACGTTATGACAAAGTGTCCGCCGCTTAGACGTGAAATTAGTGCAGCTATAAAATCAAAAGGCCTCTACGGCTGCATTTACACCGATTTGTAAAATTAATATTTTTTGTTTGAAACGGTTGAGGTTATAGTGGTGCAGCTGCACAGGGTAAGTAACGTTGTGGTTTCGATTCCCACGAATTACGATAAATATGTAGTGGTTTTTTGCTGAATGTTTAAAAACAATACATTGTATTATAATTGAGTTAGATTTTAGAAAATAAAAATAGAAAAGAGTAGGCTATACTGATATATCTAAAAAAATATTTACAAAATTTTCCACAAATCTCAACGTTACATATCAGTGTAACGCACAGCGCTCGGCCAACGAGCCAACTTTAATGAAATTCCTCCACCGACGCCGCTACTATGTTTTTAAACTTCCACTGTACAATTTAACTCTTTACGTCTGCATTTTTTTTCTATGCAATGTTTGTTTTGAGTCTGTACACTTTTTGTATGTACTGTTTAGGTTTTTATAAGGTAACTACTGCTATTGGATTAGTTTTGTTGTTTTTTGGGATTTGTAATATTTTTAATATATTTTTTTTGAAATAGTGGGCAGACTTGTTTTTTATTGAAATATTGTTACTTAGATTATGGGTATAAGTTTAAATATTGATGTTTTTAGAACAATTAGGCGGAATTAAATGCTGCAAAAATTTTGTGTATTACTTACTGCTTTTCAAACGTAGTCACGTTAAAAACATACAGTGAAAGCTTTAGTTAAAGTAATGCAATGTAAAGCTTCCGACTTTTACGCGTCAAGTATGTAAATGAAATGTGAGGTTTATTTTTTTAGCTTCACACTGTACCCCGCCCATAGCAGAGTAGGCAGAGGGAACTTGTACCCTAGAAGCCTACGGCTGCGAGGCGAATATTGTTTTTCTCTTTTTTAACGGCTTACAAAACGGCCCTTTCTAACGGTAAGTTTTTGAAGCTACCACGTCGTGCCCTTTCACCAACTTAGTGTCTGACAGGAGTTTACGGATGGTGACCTTACTGTTAAAGTAAGTCCTGCCATGCCCAGATTATACTTCTAGAAAATATTATATATTTCTCTACCTCGAGTTGGTATGGAACCTATAATCTATCACGTTTATAGCCACCCGCTCGTGCCCCTGCGCCACGTCTGGCCTCCAATATTAAATTTAATAAATAATAATGAACAATCACTCAATGAACACAACAAACCAGAGTACATAACTTGCACACACTCAACCAGATACCGCGTTACATTTGAACTGCAAGTGGAACGCATAAGATTTAAAGCCGCCCATTCATCATGCGGGGCGGGAATTGCGAAAACACATCTGTTACACTCAAAACTTTGGGCGGAATTTATTTAAGTGTAATATTCGCTACTTATGGCTTTAAAACAGATGTTCTGGAGTACTTGGATTTTGGTGATTTTTTTGCTATTGGGGCTTGTGTGATTTTTAATTGTATATAGAGTAGAAAATAGTTAGTGTTGAGTCATTATGTTTTTCACGTTATTTTCTTTTTGGCAACGCCGTGTTTTGGACTTAAAATTTATATATAAAACTATTTTCTTACATAATGATTAAAAGACAAAGAACAACCAGAACTATTATGCGTCGAAGAACACTGTGGCATAAAGATTTCTTAAGGAGTGTTGGGGAGCTAAGAGCAGATTTTACGAAATATCGTCGAAAACGAGAAATAAAAGGATTTAACGTTTTATAGTCCACAAAAACGAAATTGGGGACTACGACTGGTTATAATAAAAATTATATTATATGTATGTCATTGTACATGTGTGAAATATTTTCCTTTCAACCATTTCAGTATCCAAGTCGTGGAATCACAAGTATGCCTTATATAGTACAGTATTACATCTATACATCTTGCTAAATTATAAATTTTGGTAAACTTACGCGTAATGTAATTTGTTATATTTTTTCAGTTTCACATTATATATAAAAAAAATTTTTCGAGTGGCAATCGAACCCACAATTTGGTTAGAGTTACGCGCTAGTACCCCTGCGCCTTGACTGGCCACAAAAAAAACTTACGAAAAGAGTAAAATAATGAACAAATTCCACGGGTCCTCGCTCTGCGTCAACACGCAATGCCTCCAGAATTGAGCGGAAAGTGGAAAACGGAAGTCTTTAAATGGGAACGGAGTGTCTTAACATTAAGTTCTCAGGTTCCTTCTGCCTACTCTGCAATACAGCGTGAAGATAAAAAAAATAAAGAATTAGGTTAAAGAGGCTACATCGTGCTGGCATAGCAGATAGAATTCGAATAGCAGATAGATTCGTAAAACAGGTTTAAATGTTTAAAATTGTGTGTTAGTAATTAACGTTATTTGGGTTAACCATATATTTTAAATCAATTTCTATGGCGGTTTATGAATTAAATGTAAATAGAATGTATTGATCAATTACTGTGAATGACTTCTGTTAGATTTGGCCTTTAGATAAACAAAGCGCTATTCGAATTGGTTATATTGGAACTGTTACAAAGATTTAGATTTGTTAGTCGCACTAGGACAAGAAACAACGGTAAATTTCGTTACTTAAAACGCTCTTGAAAATTGAGTGAAAAGTGGAAGAAGGGGTCTCAACACTAAAGTCCTGCCTATTCTACTGTAAGTGGGATAAAGCTTAAAAGAGTAATAGATAAAAATATTTAGCTTGATGGGTGCGCCTGATTTATCTAAAATGATAATGAATTTGAACCCCATAAAGAGGTATGTACTACTTATATTCCCTCGTATAGAATAGAGCCCCGTAAAGCCTTGATAAGGCGTGAAGCTGATATTATCAAAACATTTATTATTCTTAAAAAAAAAGGACCTAGTGTTCAAATACTGTTTCTCTTAATTTCACCTATATAAAAAAACTGGTGGCATAACTCTCTCAACTCAATGCTGCCTCTATCTAACTAAAAATGAAAATAATGAAAAAAAAATGAACCTATAACTATAGCATCTAAATTCAAACACTGTACGACTGCGCGTATGGCGCCACACATTTATTACGAACCCTTATATTAAGATAGAATATTATCATTGGATGTTATTACAGAAATGCTTTCTACGTATATTTTTATAGATAATAGTTTTCCGAGACGCTTTCTCGATTATGAATTTATGATGGCATAATACAATATTTCTTGAATAATATTTACATTATCGAATTTTCTTTTGTATTTGTGTTTTGTAAATTTTCAGGACCTGCGGCTGGCTAAACATATAGCAGCTTCATGCTTCTCCGTCCATAAAAGGTTAGATAAAGGAAATGAATTTTCAAAATATTGCGTGGTGATTGGCGGAACTCAACGCCGTGCCATCACTTTTACGATTTTTGAGGAGACTGAGGTGACGTAGCACAACTGCGTCTGACTGTCAGCAAGACGGTTGTAGGCTTGACTTTCATTCGGGAGAAATTATTTATTTTTATTTCTCTGCTTTCGCTAACCTGTTATATGCGGGATACAGCGTAAATCTACGAAATTAGTACAATTTTAACTTACACGCCTCAATTATACCACCACAGAGCAGCGTACTAAAATAATGTTCATATTAAAAAACAAGGTCAAACAAAAGTTAAAAATTATGAAATCGGTTGTTCAATTTTCAAAATTAACCTTTTATAACAAATTTATGAACTATCGAACATAAACAAACATGATGAATGAACGTAACTGAAATCAACTTTATTATGAACGAATGGTAATATTAGTTGGGAATTGACGGTTTTTGATAGAAAGTTGGCCAATTTGGACCTTTGCCAAAGTATACGCTGACATTATGGGGTTCATACTTTCATAGCATACAGCGTTCTACGAATGTTACGAATACTTTGTATAGAGATAGATATTCATTGAAAATATTTGTGGATTCAATTGAAGTGCATTTTGATATTGTGGTAAGAGTAAATTATATTTGCTTGTTTTATGGACTTTTTGTATATAAATGTAATTGGAAATTGATTTTAACGCTGTCATAGTTTTACAAATATCATGCAATTATTGGTGTCTGTGGTGTGGCAGCGGCATGGTGTCGGTTTGTAAGCGCGATGGTTTTAGATTTAATCCCCATTCGGAAAGAATAGTTAAATTTAAATTATTTTTCTTTCTTCGCTCTAGCATAAAAGGCAGTAGGCAGAAAATTTGGCAAAAAGGTGAAGAACGTTCGTCATAACACTAGGAGAAAAAAAGCTTGAATCTACAAAAAGAACTAGACAGTTCTTAGTAACACTTGCTCAGTTTAATAATATATCTGTTTTTCTTTTCTATTTTGACAAAATTATCAAGAACACATACAAAACTCGATACACAAACCATAAATTTAAAGAGACAGGTTCATAAAACACACACAGTCACAGTAGGATGGAATTAGTACTGAAAACTAATTTATTGGTGCACCAATAGCCCCAACTTGGGCAGTAAGGCACACGTGCCGGTATCGCCCTATCCCGGAATTAATTTGGGGCCCTAATCGTAATTATCAAACTTAGTAATGTTTTTGGTCAAGGATACCAACGAAATGCTCTTAGAGTTCAGTATTTTTAGAATGATAATTATATAAATGTGGTGTTTTTAGATTCAAATTTTAGAAGACGTTCAAGTTTAAGTATTATTTTAGTAGATTCACAAAGTATCGTATATGGCAGTTATACCCTACGATACACAAAGGAACATAATATTAAGAAATTTTTCAAGACATTGTGTGTTGAGAAACAGAATTCGACGTCACATTTGTTTTATTACCAGAACAAGGAAATAAAAATATTTCAGGAGTCCGTATGGGAGTCCTAGCTGGGTCCCAGGGTCTGTGACTGTGTCATGTTATTATAAAATGGCAAAGCTGATTTATAATTATTAGACGCTCGAACCTCCTTCAGGTTCAAGTTCACATTTAATAGATTTTCGATGTTCTATGCTGTATATAATTTTATTTTTTTGGACGAAAAGTCGAGAATGGAGTGATATATCAATGAAAAATGAAGCGAAAGCTTCTGACTAAACGCAGTGGTAGTGTTCATTCACCATTAAACATGCAATGTCTAGAATTTGGAGGAGCAGCGGAAAACTGAGTGTCTTGGCATTAAGTTCTCTTTGTCTACCCTACGGTAAAAAATGAAACTATAAGATTGATACAATTCTTAATTAAGATATTTATATGAACGCATCATTTATTTTTCCTTTTTATATTTTATTTTACATATTGTTTTGTTACAGAATATAATCGAGATAAAAACTTCAAATAGGCTTAAATCCCTAAAAGCCTAGGTAAGGCAGAGGGAACTTAGCGCCTAACCTTTACATCCCATGTTATATACATTATTTGTTAATTAGCTCTAATTAAAATGAAATACAGTTCTGAAATTGAATCTACATCCCTTCACATGTCAAGACATGGTCTTGATATCACTACAGAACTTCTAGTGGCTAATCGTCTTATAACGAATTCCTCTCGTGACATCACACAATCACCCATAGGCGTCTCGACTTATGGGTGTATAATTAGTTTATCTTACAATATTAACATGATAAGTTAAATTGTATTTATATTATAATTTAATAGAAATACTGAGGAAATGTCATACTATAACAAGTAGTATGATAAGGATACATGGAAAGAATGGTTTTTATTTTTAGCTTTAGTATGTATTCCGCATACAGCGAGGTATATTGAGGGAGCGTAGTGTTAAGACACTCTCACACCCACGCATCGTCCTTTCGTCTCTTACCCCAAATGCGAATGAAAGTTACATTTACATACATTTTTCCGCATAGCAGAGATGACAGTCTTAGTAACAGTCCTTCCGTTCCCAAGTCTCTGAATTCAATATAATGCGTTAACGTATTCAACGCCGCACTTTATCTAACATCAAAAAACTAAGAAATAATTAGTACCCTCATTGCGCTTACAGTCAGACGCAAGCAGCTCTGGGCCAAAATGGCGAAATTTCACTATACCATCATGAAGGTGTGAACCTTCACGTAGACGGATACAAAATAATATGGGTCTCTCTATTCTCCATTTTCCGTCTGAATTCGTTGCGTTGCTAGGGCCGAAAAACAAAAAAATATTAATTCCTCCAAGTAGGAATCCAACCCACAACTACGCAATCAGACGTTCTGCTGCGCTACAGCGGTTAAATTTCAAGCTATAATCATCACACTCATTTATTTTCAGCACATCTGAGCCATTATGTATAATGTAAGTATAATTTAATGTAAGTACATTTTCAATATAACCTTTTCTTTATAGGTAATTCTGTGCCAATAGCTACTTGTTTACAAGTGTAAAGCAATTCATCCCTTTATAACAAAACTTCTAGATTAAGATTAATTTCCTAATGGTTTGATTTTACGACCCATAAATTGTTTATAAACGTAGGTATATTTCTGAATATTTCAAGGTTCAATTTTGTAGAAAGTTTGTTTTTCTGGTAAGTAGTGCAAAGAGGCGAGAGGCGTTAAGATCCGCATTTCAACATACAATGTCTGGAAAACTCGTGATAAGTTGGTAAAGAAATGTCTTAAATTGATCATTACACATAGAAAAATAAAGGTAATATAACCGTAACATAACTCTCATTCACGTCGGTTAGTCACTCAAAAAAAACCCGCATAGGAGGGTAGATAGTGAAATACTCCTTTCCGGGTACGTGACTACGTTTTCGTCCAATTTTAACAACATTATGTTTTAAGTGGTCAAAGTCAAAAAGTCAAATAATGTTATTCAAAATAAGAAGCGACATGCTTCATTTTATGAACCTCAAATAATTTACCACCAGTTCACTAAATTTGCACTATTAATGGCTCAAACCTCAGGAGAACCGGCGCAAGAAGCTCCGTTAAACCTGTAAAACTGCACGCCGTGCTTTGCTTACCAGCACGTGGAAATGAAAACAATTTAAATATAATCAAACACATTATATCAATATGAAGATATATTTAATATTAAAGTGATAAAGGTGTCTACTAAATTAATTAGGCACCGTTACGAGAATTTATATTACAGCGTGGACCCTCGCCGGTATCGCGATAATTTGTTTAATACGAATAATTTCATACAATTTATGGACCAAATCGGCCCTTCAGCCCTTATGAATAATTACTAATGGTCGCTTAATTCATGATATCTACCATAATCCTCGAATTAGACTAATTCTATTCGTAGAAATTTTCATAGTACTGTGGTTGTATCCTATAGGTGGTAATGTATCCTTATAAAAAAAATGTTACACTAGCGACCCACTCGAGGCTTGTGAAAAAAAAAAAAATCTCATCTGAAATAGTTTCGTAGACAATTTCCTTACATTTAACTTCAATATAATGTTACTCACTTCTATAAAACACGTATTTAAATTGACGTAATTATTTATTTATAAACGGATTTATATACTAGCACTTGCTTTATCAGAAGTTTGTCAAAATACAACAGTGAAAAGTGCATTTAAATCGGTTAAGTCAGTTAAGTCGTTTCTGAAATTAGCGTACACAAACGCGCAAAGAAACGACAAAAAATAAAAAAAACACAACAAAATTTTACTATAAATTGTTTTGGTTTCTATTAGAAAGTAACAAATGTCCCCAATAATAGATTTTCTCTTTATATTTAGTTTTTTTTTGTTTATTAGTTCACTATTTACTAATTAACTTATTTACACTATACATTTATTTTGTCCAAAAAAATCCCAGCACATCATTAAGCCTATACTTTAAATTCCATGAAATTCTGTATAAAACATGGATTATAGGGGAAGAAATTTCACCTGTCTCGGCTACAGCGTACAACTTACCTCCCGCGGGGTCCCGACGACGTGTGGACTTGAATCCCGCGGGATATTACACGTTTGAGCGTATCAACTTTGTATCTATCATTACGTAATACGAAATGAAATTCCCAAAGCGTCTGTATGGGTAGAGAGTCGGACTTTGTGGAGCATATTGGTAATGGTTGGTTTGATGCGATGGAAATTTTATATTTTATCTTAATAATAAAATCAGCTTCACGCTGTATCCCGCACACAGCAGGGTAGGCAGAGGGAACCTAGTGTTAAGACACTCCGTTCCCCACTTTCTGCCGAATTCTGGAGGCATTGCGTGTTGAGTGGCAGAACTCAACGCCGCGCTTAGCCTCGACACCAGAGCGAAGAAATGGAGCTATAAAATGAAGTAAATATTTCATCTCCTCGAGTGGGGATCGAACTCACAACCAGTCGATTTTACAGTCACACTTGGTGCCGCTGCGCTACGACTGGCCTCAATATATCATATCATATTTTATCTTAACCCTTTTATTTTGGGGAGAGCCTAGTGTTGAGACACTCCGTATTCAGTTTTTAGCCCACGATAATCGTGGATTTAAACGGATAATTTCTAAATATACCAATATAGTATTATAATATTACTAGCGACCCGCTCGCGGCTTCGCCCGCTTTAACTACTGAATTATTCATATAATGTACCTATGTTTGCAAAGCACTTAAGAAAATTAATGTGAAAATTATTGAAACCTTAATGCAACCCGCATTTAGCTCCTCGTAGCTCCAATAAGAATGTTCGAATTGTTTAAAAAAATACACACCTGAACAAATGACACAAACAACAGAAAACTTAAACGAAAGAAATTATAAACAACAGACTACCTACTATTCTCTTACCCAAAAATACTTAAACGAAAGATGTAACCAACAATGCCGCGACGAAATACATTATAATTATTGGATAACTCCAAAATACGTGCAATCGCTTCTAAATTTACTTTGCTATAGACCCAGGCACAGAATTGAAGCATTCTCTCG